>JAHZNA010004273.1:0-18531 GCA_027743935.1 Sinodicranocentrus sp. ZH6
CAAAGAAGCATTTAGTATTAAACAAGGTGTTAAATTTTAATTGCAACTTTTGTATTGTAGGTGACGAGAATAGTAATGTCACCATTTTGTCAGAGGAAGATTCGCGAAAGATTGACGAATTTAATGTTGGTTCTATTTTGAATATAAACCTTCCAATCACTGTCATTGGAATACGCTGCATTGTTCCTTGGTGGAATAGTACTGAGTTTGTGAATATATCTCGAAAATTTGAAACTAGATGTAAAACCTGGAAATACTATATTTTATATCCAAGCTTTTCTGCTTTCCATAGTCCATTTGATGCAATATATTTTGATTAAATTTTAACGAGTAGATTTACTTCACCCTGAAATATTTGAGGAAAGGAGGGCCGCTAGTGAAGTTGTTTACACGGGACATAAAAATGGACGATTAATTTGTCGTGCAATAGGAGAACCTCAACCGGCGTATAATTGGCAGTTCAATGGGAACGTATGACAATTACTGATTCTTTTATGATCAGCTTATGCTTTTTATGCTTTGTTTTATGTAAACCCCTGTGAATATATTTAGGGAATTGTGAGCTTTCTTTAAAATTTTAGAATGTTTCTCAAATGTTTCCTGAACTGACAATGAGCACAGGATCGAAAGGAGAAGGCAATTTAGAATTTTCAGTATGGGATAAAAAGTACTCCGGAGAATATACGTGCACAGCAAAGAATATGATTGGGGAATCGTCCAGAAAATTCAAAGTGAAAGTTGACGGTAAATAAATTTATAAAATATTAAATTCCATCTATAATAATCAGTTAATATCGAAAATATTTTTCTACGTGATTTTTATTGTAGACGAATCAATATCCTCAACTAGTGTTGTGTACATATCTCTAGCAATCGTAGTTTTACTTACACTTGCCGTGGTTGTTGTCGCATTATTTATTTTTATCCGACGATACAAAGACGCAAAAGTAAAGATTATTTTGAAAAGTACATTAAGATTCCAGAATTTTAGCGTACTCAGCGTAGTTACATTTGTAAAACTTTTCTACCTAGGAGCTCATCAGAAATTTAACTGACAGTGAAATCGATGAGTTTTTCTTGGGAAAACCTGAATTACTAACGGGTGCCCAGGCTAATGCAGTGGACACCATTGATTTCCTTCCTTATAATGAAAAATACGAAATCCCAATAGATGATTTACAATTTGGTAATTGATAATATGGCTTGCAACAAAATCACGGCATCATGAATTGATAAATATTTATGTTGCTTGTGGCAGACTCGTCTGACCAGAATTTACTCGGTACCGGAGAATTTTCTTACGTAGTCAGAGGACAAGTCATTTCTAAATCTAGAAATGTCGCAATAAAGATTTCGAAACCATCCTCTGATGTAAATCTATTCAAGTCAATATTGTCAGAAGTAAAAATAATGTTATACGTAGGAGAACATGAAAATATTGTATCTTTATTTGGCGTTTCGACACAAGGCATTCGAAATCGTAAGTAACTGCGTGTTATTCAATATCACCGAATAACGCAATCAGTAAACACACCTAAGTACGATTCGACATGTAATCATAACTATCAATGACATTATATTTCACAGGTAGCGTTTACATTGCTACAGAAATATGCGAACTTGGTAGTCTGGATCGCTTTCTTTTGAAATCAAGAGGAGACTTTGTGAATTTAATTGATGCAAATCAACAAATTAATATGTAAGGAAAGGAATGATGAATTTATCGGGTTTGTGGAAAAGTTAGAGCACTAGTTTCCTTTTTTTCAGGAAGGTCCTACATAAGCAAACGTCGCGTTTGTCAACAATGGATTTGATAAAAATTTGTGGCCAAGTGGCAAGGGGAATGGAGTATTTATCCGTGAAATCAGTTGTACATGCTGATTTAGCGACGAGAAATATTCTTTTGACTTCTGATAGAGTTGCAAAAATTTCTGATTTTGGGTTGAGCAAGAAATTGTATGAATGCAATAACTACGTGAAAAAATCAAAGGTAAATAATAAGTTATATTTTGACTTTTAATTACGAAACAAGTACAGTATAAAAAAGTAAAATTAATTCAGGCTCCTTTACCGTGGAGGTGGATGGCCATCGAATCCCTTACAACGCTGACATTTTCCGCTCAATCTGATGTGTGGAGTTATGGGGTAACGTTATTTGAAATATTTACATTGGGAGATATCCCATTTCCAAATGAGGATTGGGATAAAAGTTTCATTACGCGTCTATCTTCCGGAATGAGAATGGGACGCCCTAAATACAGCACCCAGGAAATGTAAAGCTGGAGACATTTTAGCAATTTACTATTTACTTTACCGCATAAACTTTTACTGTGTATCTTGCTGCCGCATGCTGATAACTTTAAATCACGTTTTGTTTAAATTTGTACTTTGTTTTTGTATAGTTATTTAAAGATTGCTGCTTGCTGGGAACAGGATCCACAACTCCGACCGAGTTTTACTATGCTGAGAAGTTTCTTTGAACAACAGATGCAGATTTGAATGAATAACGTTTGCAAATTTGGAAGAAGGAGAGAGAGCAGAACGTCTTAACATAACAAGCCGATTATGATTATATTTATGCATAATATTACATTAAATTAGTAAAAACGTAGCACCTCTGAAATTAAATTGCTTCGCAGATAGTTGCTTTTTATTGCATGTAAGATTTTTAGAAAATAAATGCAAGAGTGTGTTAATGAGCAATGAAAGTAAAGTTTGATAATCCCACAGTTTGCATATCTATAACCCACTTAAATTTGTTACCCAAATGCCAAATATTCATATTATGTAAGACCATTAAAAATTACAAGTTACAACCCCTTTTCTATCTCGTGCGTAATTTGCTAGTCATAGTTTTAAAGCTTTTTGGAAGTAAGTTCATAGTCATTTTTCGTATAAACATTGTATTATGTACATGATAGAGATGGAGATATTCCTAAGATATTGCTATAAATGTCAACCATCAGTTCAATTTACTCATATTAAAGAAAAGGGTTGCTTCCTACTGCCTACTGTTGTGTGACTCTGTGTGAGGGATTCTACCTCTACCTCAATAGGACAAGTAAT
Organism: Sinodicranocentrus sp. ZH6; assembly: GCA_027743935.1. Lineage (NCBI taxonomy): Eukaryota > Metazoa > Arthropoda > Collembola > Entomobryomorpha > Entomobryidae > Sinodicranocentrus > Sinodicranocentrus sp. ZH6. Next base: position 3,067 of record JAHZNA010004273.1, read on the forward strand.
ATTAAAAGTAGCATGACATACGGAATGGATCTTGCAGAACACGTGTGTAGATTGTGCATATGGATGTTTTTGTGGTGAATTCCAGCTTCCAGCTATTCCAGCAATGCATTAATCAGCAAACAACCTGATGATTGTGATTTGAGATGGAAAAATAATTTCCAGAATTCCTCTAATCGATCACAGTCTTGACGGAGTTCAATTTTCTTGCAAGCTACATATGATGCAATCGGTGTGTATGGATTGAAGGTACGAAAGCAATTAGTTATCAATGATTTTGTAACATTTCTGCGAGGAATATTAATGATTACTATAAGTTCTGTGGCAGTTTTATTTGGCATGTGCATGTGGGTTCACTGAGGCAGGTGTTTAAATTTATCTTGTTTGTGAAGTATAAAAATGAAGAAAAACTTTGTGAAGGATGCAGATAGTTTGCATTTTGTGATATTTTATGGAAGTCAATTAGGACAAGCAAAATCTATTGCCGAAGGTTTAGTAGACACTGCTGAGCAGTATGATTTCAAAACTAATTTGTATGAATTGAACGATATAAAAGACGTAGTAAGTACTGTAGCAGCGGTTTTCTTTTAGCTAGTATTATTTGCCTTATATTTTTGGTGCTTAAAAAACTGACTTTTTTTAAAAAACACAGTAGATATTTCTACTCTATTTGTCTTGAAATTTGAATAATCAATGTCTATAAATCTATAAACACTAAATGCCCTATGCTCTTTCATTTTTCAGAATGACCTAGCAAAATTAAATTGCCCTGTGGTAATTGTAACTTCAACTACAGGAGACGGTGAACCTCCAGAGAACGCGGATAAGTTTTGGAGAAAGATCCGGAAGAAAAATTTGATCGCGACTGCGCTGCAGCCTTTGAGATATTCTTTACTCGGTAAATGCAAAAAAATCCTTAGTCCTAACTTTTTAAAAAAAAAACCCACAATATATCTGCATTTAAAAAACTAAATGAATTTACTTTCCATCGCAGGATTGGGTGACACCAACTACAATAATTTTTGTAACTGCGGAAAAGAAATAAATCGAAAATTTCAAGACTTGGGAGCATCCGCCTTCTATCCTCCTGTGTGGGCAGACGACGCGGTAAAGAAGATTTACAATTTTTTAATTGTTTATCCGACTTAGCTATATGTTATAAGTAACATTGTTTATTAATTACTATTAATTTATAATTTATATGATCTTTAGGTCGGATTAGAATTAGTAATAGATGACTGGATTGATGACCTTTGGCTAGCCCTTGAAAATCTCATTCGTCCAGATTCAAAAAGATCAAAGAGCGCTGACGACATGACTGCAATAACTGTCCCAAGTTGTCCTCCAGCTTCCTTGAAATTAGAATGGCTGGACTCTGGGGACGTTTGTAGTGCCTCTAAAGTAGACTTAATAAACCCATTAGCTCCTTACCCATTAATCGAAGGCGACCCAACTGTAGTAAAACTCCAAAGTGCTAGGATTCTCTCCAATCCTGGAGCTTTAAAAACGGCAATTGAAATTACTGCCGAGTTTAAGGAGGTATTAAAAATCATATTTTAAGCAGCCATATTTCATCGCACTATTCGCATTCGCACGCATGTGAAATAAATACTTTTTACAATTGGATTTTGATGAATTAATTTGAATGCGTGTGGGCTGTTTTAAATTTTAGAAACCATTCAAGTTTGAGCCAGGAGATGCGGTTAATATAATTTGTCCAAATTCCGGAAACGAAGTTAATAAAATTTTGAAAAGATTGGACTTATCATTGAATGCAGATAAAACACTCCAGCTTAGCGTAAAGGAAGCAGCTAAAGGAAAAATTCCAGTATTTCTACCTGCGACAATCACTCTCAGACAAGCATTTTTATATCACGTTGATATTCGTAGCTGTCCAAAAAAGGTGAGAAATTTCGTGAGTTGAATCACTACTGAGTATGGCTTTTCTGAACATGCTAGACAATAAAGTGATCAAATCAAATCAAAAAACTCAAAAAATCACTACTTTTACGGATAAATATTCTTTTTTTACAGAATTTTATTCGACTCCTTGCGGAGTACACTTCTGAGGAAACTGAAAAATCTAAACTACTAGAACTGTGTAGCAGACAAGGGTCCACAGCTTTCGAAGAAACCATTCGCTTTCCTGCACTTTCTTTACTGGATATTCTGTTAACATTTCCGTCCTGTTCACCTCCAATTGAAGTACTATTAGAACATCTGCCCCGATTAGCTCCTCGAGCATATTCGATTTCATCTTCGCCTTTATCGAATGAAAAATCATTTACGTTTGCGTTAAATGTTGTCGTGTTTTCAAAAGAAAGTGGGCGACAGTATGAGAGACTGGGAGTATGCTCGGGATGGCTGTATCAAAAAACGAAATCATTGCTTGATTCTGGATCAAATTCTAGTAAAGATAATTCTTTGTGTGAACTAGAGAGCGTAATGAATGCTTTGAAAATTCATCTTGAATCAAATATTGATGAGAGTTCTGTGGATGAGATAATAATTTACAGAAGAAAAAATCAAAATTTCCATCTTCCAGAAAGTCACACCGTCCCAATCATAATGGTTGGGCCAGGAACAGGTGTAGCTCCATTTGTCGGCTTTATTCAACACAGGGATAATTTACGAAAGACTGGAGAAGACATTGGAGAAATGAGTTTGTATTTCGGGTGTCGCTATAAATCCAAAGACTTTCTGTACGAAGCGGAGTTAAAAACTCATGAAAATGGGACACTGAGCAAATTTTATCCAGTTTTCTCTAGAGATAACCCTGAGGCTACAGTGAAATATGTTCAGGTTTGGAATAAATATTTAATCTATTTCTAATCCCTAATTACCTGCATTGGATAAAGTAATTGCTTACTACTCCAATTTCTATTTACAGCACCGCATGGAGGAGAATAAAAATGATTTGGTAAATATTCTTTTTGAAAAGGGAGGATATCTTTTTGTATGTGGGGATGCTAGGAACATGGCCAAAGATGTCAGAGAAGTATTGATAAAATGTGTACAGTCCGTTAAGGGAATTAGTGAAGCTGAATCTAAAACACTTGTGACAGAGTTGTCAACAAAAAAGCGTTATCTTCAAGATGTATGGACCTAATTTTAGTCTGTGTACTTGTTAACTTCCAAAAATTGGGTTAGCATTCAAATAAAAATGTATCTGCATAATTCCTTCATTACTGCTGCAGAAATTTACACAAGAAAATATTATGTCATCAAGTTTTGATAACGTGTATTTGCTCCTGTACAGCCTATTCCTTCCATATGAGTTGAAAATAAATGTATTTAAATCATAACAAGGATTTCCTTGAAAAATTTTCCATGAAAGTATCTCATGTAATCAATTGCGTTTGCTCTTCTATTCATATAGGTAGGCATATTTACTAACGTTGTTTTTTTGGTACAGAAGTCTTTGGTATGCTCTGCATATGCCAGCTAATACTTATTATTTTAATCATAATTACCATTTCCATAATTATTTCTGCTCTCGTGAAGAGATGACCATTTGACTCCTTATCTTCATACAAAAATAAACTCACAAACAACTCGTGATTCAAGCAAGCCTACATAAAAATACAAAAAAGTATTTTAAGCATGAACTTCATTATCCAGGAGTATTTATATACACGCGAAAGCATGACATGACTGACAGTGTAAAGACAAAATAGCATGGACAAATCCATAAGAATACCTCTCGATTATATTTCTATTTCTATCTGTCTTCTGTAGTGAGAGGAGCATCTTATGCATTCATTTTACTGTAATGTGAAATGTGAATCCGCTGTTCTACCTGCATTTGCACTCTGTACACTACGTACTTAAGTAACGTATGCACAGTGCAAGTTAAGTATATAAGTATATTGATATTCCACTTCTTGCACACATCGTCATATTCGTCATTAAAGAAAACAATGAAATAGGAAAAACAGACTTTTGTTGTGACATGGCATTTGGTATATTGCAGTTTTTCTGTGAAGTAGATGGGCAAGTGGAATAAAAAGGTATATTAGCCTAATGCAGAAAGATACAAACGAGAGGCAACATTCGCAACATACGGGAACATTACTGTGCTAATGTCGAAGTGTAGATTATTGCGGATATCGTTCATTCAACCTGTTTACTATTTGCATAAATAAAAATATTTTCCTCTATGAACTCTTTTAACTGGGTTTCCCTTCGTGGTGGTCAGTTGTCAGTATTAAATTGCTGTGGTGCATCAGTGTAAAAAACAGCTCAACAAAACATAAGACTAACTTACCTACTCACACTCAACTCAAGACTTGTTATAAAACTCTTCATTGCATTGGAATTGAAACTTTGACGAACTGTCAACATAATCTGGCTTGCTTGGCATGGGCTAAATGTTCTAATTCCCATTAAAAAATGGCTTGCCAAGTAAAGCTTTCCACTGGGACTGGAAAAATAAATGTCCATCCGCTATTGATGCCAGAGGTATGAGATCGAGAAATAATAGGATATCATGTAAGTTCGGTAGCCAACGCTGTATACTTAAACGAGTGCAATGTTTGTTCCAGGTCCTCGGAAATGTTTTCCAGTATCTAAATGTTCGAGACCTTTTTAATTGCCGTCTTGTATGCCATGTATGGAAAGACGAAGCAAGCTCGTTGGTTGGATCTATTATAAAAACCTCAATAACTGAGCATTGTCACTTTGCGAGCATTTTGAATTTAACGAAAAATAATCCAAACCATCCGTACAGAACATTTGAATTACAAGACGTTCGAATATCTTTGGAGAATCCAGATATAGAGGAATTCTTCACGGTTTGTGGCCCATACATTCACCATCTCACAATCTGGTATAACAGGGAAGTGGATGACTCAACGATCTCAGTTAGAACGCTAAGGGATGTTTTGCTGTACTATGTGCCTAATTTGCGATCCCTTACAATTCAATACTTGCCATATTCAATCTTCTCTAAAGAGTTTCTTTTTCCTCCAGTAGGATGTCCGCAGTTTTTCCAACCAGTTTTACCCTACCTTAAGTCGCTCACAATTTTCTCAGATTTAAATTTGCAGCAAACATTCTTGGAAGATATCTTGTCTCTAAGTAATTCAATTGAGTGTGTCACTGTAAAATATGGAATTACTCCAGGAGACTTTAAACAGAGACTGATCAATGCGATGTTGAAGAAGAAAAAGAATTTGAAGAATCTCAAATCGCTCAAATACTTTATGCATGATCCAGGACCAGGCTCTGGATGGTCTTGGAGTCCCAGCGAATGCGAAGCGTTAGCAAAAACCGGATGGAAAATACGCACATTAAAATTGAATCCAGCTAGATCAGACTCCGATAAAGGATTTTTGTACCTCATGGATAGCTTACAAAATTCTTTGACAAGACTGACACTCAGGGTTCATCATCCATTACGATTCCCTGTACTGAAACATCTCGCTCATTTAACACTCTACGACTACGAAGAAAATTTGTCATTTCTTGAACACCTTCCTAGTCTTCGTTTTCTAGGTTTATGTGAATATTTTCCAAGTAAATATGTCACTGTGGACAATATCACTAGAACACCTAGCAATTCACTTACAACCCTGAATCTTTACGGCTCAACGATTTCGAACCATTTATTCAAAAAGATTATTTTGTCCCTGCCTAATCTGCGAAGTCTCAATGTTTGGCACTGTAATACCAAAAAATTTAGGTATGTAGTGACGTACGCAAAGCTACTGGAAGAGCTAATAATCAATGTGGCTGATATGGATGACGAATCATTGACTGGTATACCGGCAACAGTATGTGATCAGATCGAAAGAAGACTGAAGAATCATTCCAGCTACAGTGATTTTTCAAATGAGCTCCGTCATCGCTCAAAGGTGTTTATCGGAGATCTTCAGCGTAAGTGGTATAATTGACAGCCCTAATATTTGAAAGATTGTGGCAATTTAAAAATAACAACACAATTTTAACACTTTTTAGACCTTCAAAGACTGGAAATTCATGGAGCATGCTTGGAGGACTGGAGATGGAGCAGTGTTGGAGATGTTGCATTGATATTTGGAATTGCATGCATTCCAAATCTTACCAGCTTGTTTATTAAAGAGTTTAAATGGGTAAATTGCACCGATCTTTCCGCTTTTCAAGTTACACTAACAAAGCTAACTTAATTCATATAACTTATTTCTCACAGATTACTGATGAATCTATTAAGGCCATTGTTCGAGATACTCCACTATTGCAGCTAAAAATTGATCCTCGTGAATTCCGCGAATCTCTGGAAGCAGAGATTCGTGTGATTAAATCAGACATACGTTTGGAATATTTGACGGATGATTATGACCAGTATCTTCCGTCCCGAGGGTTCCATACAGTTACAGACGGGCTAGCATTTTTAAACACAATAGAACTGGCATAAATATACTTCATCTACATTTGCATTTAAAATATAGCAAGCAATTCAAAGATTGTGGACGTCGTGATGCATGAAAAACGCAGCAAGTAGCTTAAGGCATACATATAAGCAAAGCCCTGCAACCCCTATTTTGATACATATCGTTTGAGTGCAATCTACTTGCTCATAAAATTACTAACATTTAGTTTGGTAAACTATATTCAGTATTCGTAAAATATATTATAATACTGATATTACATGGTTTGTCATGATAGTTCATTGTTAGGATATTGTATGAAAACTAGTTATGATGACTTTACTTTCTGGAAAAGAATAGTATGGATATAGCGCATCAACTCCACAATTTAATTTCACGTGTGCTTAATGAGCATTGAATTAGGCACGTAATCGCCTGGGTATATTGAATTTGATCTTATAGCAAAGAGTACAAAGTTTTGCTACTCATCATTTAACTTACTGGCTTCGTGGCATGATTTCAATAATGAATTTATTTGTTACACTAATAGGAATTTGTCAACTGTGACTGACTGTATCACTGTATGTAACAATGCAATATTACTATATACAATTTTTAAAAAAATAGTTTTGTTTACTGTGCTACCAATACATACGGGTGCGTAATAACAAAGTTAACACAACAACAACAACAAAAACCAAACTATGAATGTTATAGGTATATTCGAATATTTACATGGAATCACATGTGTAGTAAAGTTACGTTCATGCGTAATTTGGGTCATCAGCGCCAATTTACTAAATAGGGAATACTGATTTTGTGATATTAACATTATATAACCTTTGTTCTGTATGTATGCAACTATAAATAAAATCACCAGTTACCTGTTACCTCATGGAATTTAAGAATTTTCACTCATTTCAAAATTTCATAATGAGATTCTCGTATAAAAACCTAAGGACATGTAGTGCAGTGGTGAGCACATAATAATGTATTCCTAGATTTTGTGGAACTACAAACTTCTTTCAATCTGACTTACCCCATACAAAACACAACTTGCAAGATGTGAAGCGGCGAGCCTGTGCTTTTGTATGAACAGCAATGTATAAACATGCTTTTTCTTATATGCTGTTTTTTCAGCAAATACAAACACGTGTGTTGGCGAGATTAAAAAATTTGTCCCGAAATGTATTTAAAAAATATCTTATTGGAAACACCCATTGTTTGACTGTTTACCCTGTAATGTATCTAAAGGATGTCTTTTGTTGAGCTGTATAAACACTTTCAACTTTGGGCAAAAGGCGACTGATAATTTATTAATACAGGCCGCAGTACATCGTCCGTTGTGAAATCGTTGTTGACAATTTTGGAGAGACATATTTTGGTTTACGTGAGTTGGGTGTTCAGTGTTAGGAAACAGCGGATTTACAAACCTTACCTCTTTTGCTGTACCCAGTCAAGAATTATTAAATGCAGATGAATGCTAAGAAATAATTTCAATACACAAGATGATGATTAGTAAAAGCATTCCACCAAAAAAATCCGCAGTACCTGATCAGACTGAAGCGCTGTGGGAAAGAATCCCGGATGCTCCTCGTTTCACAAACTTGACTAAGGAATATGGGGAAGTTCCGAAAGCAGCAGAGCCGGTAGGGTCATTTTATATTTATCCTTGTCCGTGGTTGCATAGATTCTTTTCGTCACAATTTATCTGTTGATATATAGGCACTGGATGCTCTAGGTGCACCACATATAGAATCTTTCGACTGGGCAGTAGAAGATGGTCTAAGGATAGCCTTAAAGGAATTACCTGTCATTAGTTTTGAAGTGCGAGGGCAGAACAGTACTGATAGGATATCGCTAAAAGTTTCTGTAAGTCAAGCTGAAGTTTATTTATTATGAATGAATAACGCGCTGAATTGTAGACTTTCTCAAAACTGTGTTTTTAATTTTCTCCAGGATGCTAGACTGTGTAAGCCTTCAGTTGCTAGTGGGACAGTTGGTGCGAGAGAGCATCGTGTTTTCCCCACAGAATGCCGGCAGAGGTATACCACCTACAAAGGGGATTTTATCATCAATATGAGCTGGTGGATGAATGGTATTCAGCAGAGTACAATTGAAAAAAATCTTGGAGCAGTTCCAATCATGTTAAAGGTTAGTAGCACTGAAAATACTGTTTAAGCATTCCATAGACTATTTAAATGTTATTTAAAAATCTATTACAGTCAAAACTATGCAACCTTCATGGATTAAATCCAAAAGAACTAGTAGCGAAGGGTGAACATGAAACCGAGTGGGGTGGTTATTTCATTGCCAAAGGTCACGAGAAACTTATTCGACTGTTATTGATGACACGAGGTAATTACCCGATATACCTGAACCGCTCTGCATGGGAAGCACGTGGTAAAGGGTTTACAGACAAAGGTGTTCTCATTCGTTGTGTTCGACGTGATCGAAGTCATTGCGTAAGTGAAGTTATATTAAATCTATGTGCTTTCGATTTCCACCAGTAAGGAAGAACATTTTTAAATGTTTAGAACAATGTACTCCACTACTTATCTGATGGCAGTATTAAAATGATGTTCAACGTGGGAAGAGAATTATTTTTTGTTCCAATTATGATGATCCTCAAGTCTCTAATTGACGTCACTGATGAATTCATCTACAAACGCTGCATAGCAGGATTTGAGGACGATCTTTATATGAAAAGGTTCATTTCGCTCACGCAAAGATAGATGATATTTATTTTTTATAAACGTTTTTGTTCAAAATTTACTATTATTAATGGAAATCTTTAGTTGTATTACTGATATGCTGCGAGATTTGCATCGTCAAACCGTCCACTCACACCATCAAGCCAAAACTTATGTGGGCGAAAAGTTTGAGACTAGAATTCACAAAATTATAGGAGAATGGAACACCAGTGCACAATGTTGTGACTATCTTTTAGGGTAGGCCAATTTATACGAAAAGTAGTCAGTGAAATTATGTCAATCGTATAAATTGATGGTATGTTAATCATTTCATTTGTTTTGTCCCGTAGAACTTCGGTAGCTATACATTGCGACACACCAATGGAAAAATTTAACTTCATAGTTCACGCCCTTCAGAAGCTCTACATGGGTGTTCAAGAAAAAGCAGCTCCTGAAAGTCCAGATCATGTAATGCTACAGGAAGTTCTGTTAGGAGGTCATTTATACTTGCAGATCATTAAGGACAAACTTTTGAATTGGTTACAAACTGTGCAGTATATGACACTTAGAAAAGCAAGACTGGATAATAGTAAATCAATTACACAGGGTGAGTCCACAGTTTACGGAGAACTTATATTCGGGACTGTGTTTTTAGGGCAGTAGGGCATACAGGGTTATAGTAGTAAATCTTTAATGTTTTATGTTGGCAGTTGATATGAATCAGATAGTCATGCGAAGTTTCCAAATCGACAGAAACTTTGAAACCTTCATAGCTACCGGAAATGTCCCGCTAAATACTGGGCAGTGTTTACCCCAGACAACTGGTAAAGACCAAGCTTTATTATATTAACTTCGTGAACAGAGCTTGCTAGAAACAAGTTTTACTCTCCATTTCAGGTTTAACGATTATAGTAGAAAACTTGAACAGACTAAGATACCTAGCGCATTTTCGATCCGTTCATCGCGGTGCCTTTTTTATGGAACTACGAACAACCGAAGCTAGACAACTTCAACCAGATGCATGGGGTATGAGTAAAACCACTGAATAAAAATTCAAAGTAAAACGCTTATAACAATGGCTTAACTTTTACAATTCACATTTTAACAGGCTTTATATGCCCTGTACACACCCCCGATGGTTCACCATGTGGGCTATTAAATCATTTAAGTGCATTTTGCAAAATTGTTACGGAAAATCAGGATTCTTCACAAGTTCCCAGTGTCATGACCGGTCTTGGAATGGTGCCCATTGATCAAACTTGCCCTTTCCCGATAAAGGACTGTTATGCTGTTTCATTGGACGGTGTAGTTCTAGGTTATATTCCTATGAATGACGCCCAGAAAGTTGTTGATCGACTGAGACTAATGAAAGTCGAGAATAATAAGGTATCAAAATCTTCTGAATATCTTTAAAATGAAAGAAACCTGTTGAATCCAAAAATGAGCAAAGCCTTTTATATAGGTTCCGAAGTACACTGAAATTGTTTTAGTACCCAAAAAGAATAGGGGACAATTTCCAGGAGTCTTTTTGTTTACCAGCTTGGCCAGAATGATGCGTCCTGTGATCAATCTGCGAGCTAATAAGATTGAATATATCGGAACATTTGAACAGTTGTATTTGAATATTTGTATAACTCCAAATGAAGCTTATCCCGGGGTAAGATTTTAAATTGCAGCAAAAATAATTTATAACGGCAAAGTCAACGTGTTCCGTGTTCATTGCGTTTTAGATTACAACACATCAAGAAATCAATGAAAGAAGTTTCCTCAGTCATTTGGCATCGTTAATTCCGATGCCGGACAATAATCAGAGTCCTCGAAATATGTATCAGTGTCAAATGGGTAAACAAACAATGGGAACTCCGTACATGACGTACCATAGATTCGCTGAAAATAAAATTTACCGTCTATATTTTCCTGGAACTCCGTTCTTTCGCCCAGTTCACTATGATTACCTTAAATTAGACGATTATCCATCAGGAACCAACGCTATAGTCGCTGTAATTTCTTACACGGTAAACCAATCATATTAATTTGTCAATAAACGAAACTCATTTGACGCGAAGTTAAAAATACCTCTTTAATTTCAGGGTTACGATATGGAGGATGCTATGATTATTAGTAAATCGTCATTTGAAAGAGGATTTGGTCACGGTTGCGTATACAAATCAGAACATATAGATCTCAAGTTTATGCTAAAAAATACAACCACACTTGTAATTACCAGTGCTTTTCATTCTACCTATTTCTACCCAAAGCTAGGTTTACAAAAACTATTTATATTTACAGAGTACTTTCATGCGAGACCCTGTAGATATACCCATGGAAAAGAATTTAGACGAAGATGGTCTACCCTACCCTGGCCGGTATCTGGAAAAAGGCGACCCGTACTTTAGGTAAAGAAACATTTGATTGGCCAAGTTTTTATTAGTTGTATTTTTATAATCTTTTGCAAGGAGAATAATAATGAGCAATATTCTATTTATGTCGACAGTTTCTTTAATGCCGAGGAAGGTAAGTATGTTGTGAAGAAATTTTCTGGAATGGAGCGGGTGTACATTGATAGTGTGAAGCTCAAAAGTAATGATATAGGAACTTTAACAAGATCAAGCGTGGTAATCGTGATGCGAGTTCCGGTATATTTTTATTGTATATCTAGGGGGCTTTAAGATTATCATTATGGAATGAAAATTTTATGTTCTTTGAACTGTTCACACTATGCAGAAAAATACAAGGATGGGAGACAAGTTCGCTAGTAGGGCTGGTCAAAAAGGCATTTGCAGCTATTTATGGCAACAAGAAGATTTGCCTTTTACTGAATCTGGGCTAACTCCTGATATTGTATTTAACCCCCATGGTTTTCCGTCCCGTATGACAATAGGTTAGAACTATAAGTAGGCCAAATTTAAACAAATTCTCATGACTGTATATTTGAGTGAAGAATTATTATAAAACGGAAAAATCCTGTTTTTACATAGCTATGATGATAGAGTGTATGGCAGGAAAATCAGGTGCACTACATGGCTTAGTTCACGATGCCACACCGTTTAGGTTTTCAGAAGATGACTCGGCAGCGGATTACTTTGGAAAATTGCTGGAAGATGGTATGATTTCTAATAAAGGATATAAAGCCGTAACGTCGTTTCGCATTTCGCTTGAACGATGAATTTGATTGCTTCTCATGTATGTTTGGAGTGTGGTTCAATAGTATCTCCTATTGTAATAGTGCCAGCAATGGCTCCAGGGTCAACACTGATTGAAACACCTAAGCCAAAATGTAGTCTCTGTGGTAAAGATGACTGCATTGAAGTTGTAGAAGTACCGTATGTTTTTAAGTACTTGACTGAACAGTTAGCAGCAGTTAACATAAAAATAAAACTAGATGTAGGTCAAGTGTAAGAAAAACGCTAGCTAACATTGCGTCATACGTGTTGAAGGTTTTTACATATGAGTTTAATAAATTAATGTGATATTTTATTCATTCTTTTGTACTTTGTTGATTCTTTATTTCAAGTGGATCATCTCATCGATCATACGTAGAACTGAATCCAGCAGTATAGTTCAGACATAACTGAATAAATAATAATTAATAATACAACCACAGATCCAGACATGTTTCACATCAGATAGAAGTTGTTTATTACATTTTCAAGTTCTGTAATTTAGCTAACATCAAGTTAGTCTTTTTTTGGGTGTTATAAATAGTTGGAACAGAATACTTTTCATTTTACATTCTTTCAAAAAGATGAAAACTTCTTGAACAAAAAGTGAATTAAGCGACCCACTACACATGCCTCATTTACAATTGTCATACAGGATAAGAGTACTAAATTCTTGACTATAATTTCTCCCATTTCATTTACTTCTAGTGTATTAATTTTGAATTATGCTCATCCGGAATTTTGGTGGATTATTCATCAGCTAACATTACTTTGTAGAATCTCTCAAGTAGGCGATCAAATCTGCTCGCTCTTGTGGCTTCTTGAGACCAGCGAATACCATCTTAGTTCCAGGGATGTATTTCTTGGGGTTTTCCAAGTACTCAAACAGGGTGTCATCATTCCATGTGATACCTATTGCAAGATAAAATTAGTCTGATCAGTTTAAGAAAGCAACTACTGCCACCGGGAAAGAGATGATTCCCGTCTACATACCCTTGGATTTATTAGCATCGGTGTATACGAATCCGGCTGCTTGGCCAGTTTTTCTTCCGAACAGACCATTGAGGTTGGGGCCTGTCTTATGTTTGCCACCGGATTCTACAGTGTGGCATTGCGAACAACGCTGGACAAAGAGCTTCTTGCCTTTTTCGATATCACCGCCTGGAATACCCATTTTGTTAGATTAGGGTTGTGTTAAAGCTCTGTAAATAGAATAAAACAATACGTATTCAACATTTACATAAAACTTGAACGCAAGTAATTCGCTTATCTTTTTCCCTAATTCTTTCACCTCACCACTAACTGGACAAATAAGATTATTATTTACCACGCTCGACTTTTGCAAAGTTATCCAGAAAATTTGCAGCTGATAACAGAACCACCAACGGAAAGTATGTTGCCTAAAATAATGCAGTCAGCAGTTGTGTTGTTGTAGCTCAATCAATAGTATACATTACACATAAAGTTTCATATTTCAAAACTTATTCACACCCATTTGAGAAAATACCAAATCCCAATTTTATCATTATTTTTGCAATCAGAAATAGTTAGTGAGAGGTTGCTTGAGAAACGCATTTTTTACACAATCTATCTCATCGGTTTGATAAACTCCGACTGCCCGGCCAGGCCAGGGCCGGCCGTAATCTGAACACGGGACATGAGACTGAGACTAGCATGTCGCCCAGCTGACGTTGAGGGCACTGGATAAAAGACATGCCTATGACTACTCAACTCACGCTCAACGCTTTTTCGAGATTTTGTAATTGAAGACGTGTAAAACTATTCATGAAAATGGAGAATGTAGAAAAGTACATATTAAAGACCAATATTGCTGGCCTTCATATGAATAAACAAAAATGGGAAAATTAGAAAATTCTTATATTGCATTAGTTTTAGTTGATATAATGAGGAAACTGTGAGATAGATGTGGTAGCAATCAGAAATCATGATAACATAATACAATCAATAAAAACTGTGAGCTTTTGAAGCGAGCTATTAAAGTATGGTATAAATTATAATGACCGGGTGTGTGTAGTACTCTACTAGTAGTGTGTAATTTTAAGAAAATAAAATAAAAATATACAATTCCATAATATAATGTTGAATGCAAGTATGTAGAAGCCGTGGTTTGAATAAATTGAGGACTAACTGTAAATTGTTTAAAACAATCCCTTTTTCCAGTATATAACTTACCAAAAATGAGTAAAATTTCTTGGAAATTAATTCCCAAAATGTGATGCAATACTGAGCAGTAGCAGTGGTACCTTGTGACTGCCTACTATATACAGAACGTGTAGAGGAGAACAGATGTAAAGTGGCTATGGCTCCTTCTCAATTTCTTCAGTGTATTAGCCTTATGTATCCGTTTCTCTATTTAGTATGGCAGTAAGCCAGCAACTATGGATCCTTCTGGGGTGCTGATAAAAATGTCGGAAAAATGAGGAAGAACTTGCTCAGTCTCTGCACATACTTATGTATATACGTCAGACCAGACAATATAATATTCTATCCAGCTCAGACACAACGTGCATCACACGCTGTGAGAAATAGAGAATAGGATACATACATTACATAGTAACATTCACGCACTTGATATTTCTCACCAAACCACCCAATACTTTTGCACCTGCATATTTACCTATCTTGTCCTTAAAAATCTTATTTCATGAATGTACATACATCGCCGACATTTTTACATAACCTATATTTCGTTCGGTCGTGTGTGTAAGTGTAATGTAACAAAGTTGTGAAGAGGAATTGAAGGAAGCGAATATCGTACAAATGGTTTTGGGGTACTGCCCTTTCTGTTCTTCGGCTTCGGCTGTAGCTTCGTTTCATTCCACTTCCATTCTAATCATGTCCTCCAAACTCTATCAGCAGGATATCCATATCACAGATGAAGATGATATGGTTAAGGAAATTGGGCATTGTGGGATTTCATTTCTTAAAGAGAGTCTTCTCAAGAGATTAAATAACATTTATCATAAAATGTTAAATTGATGCTCTATTATTTCAGTTTCGGTTCGCTGATAACGTGCTAAAGCCACTTTAGAAATTTGTGCATCAAAGGTGTGTGTAGGTAGACAAACAGTACACCGGATGCCTATTAAATCATTCCGATAATAATTGTGACGACTGATATCACAACTATTTAATGCAGTTTTGTAATCTGTTATATGTGCAATCAAATGTATAGTGATCAAAGTACGCCTAATGTCCACTTTCCACCTATTTTGGTGTGGACAGGACAAAATGGACAAAATGAAC
>JAHZNA010004274.1:0-19945 GCA_027743935.1 Sinodicranocentrus sp. ZH6
AACTGACTCACGTCATTCAGGAATCTGAATAATTTCTCTGTTTTCGTTTCCTCCGAATCTCCATCACAACATGGACAACTATTTACTCGAAAATATATGGCTCTTCCAGGGAGAAACTTTTCAAAGATTTTGCTCATGTACAAATGAGTGTCCAAGTTTCTCGCAAACTCCTCCTTGCTTTCATTGTGAGCTGGGAATGTTTTTGTCGAGCTTTGTTTTGGCTTCTGCGATCAGTTAAAGGGGATATTGTCATAAGGTAGAATATGCTTTGTTTATTTTCTTTTACTTTCTATTTCAGAGCTGGCTAGGTTGAAAAAGGAATGCGATCTGTGACATTATTAGCCATTGCGCATTCGAATAATTTATCTAGTCGACTCTGAAACTCGTCAATAACATTTTTTTTTGTTTTTTGTCCGCATAGGGAATCATCAGATACTTATGGATTCTTATCTTAATGTGTCCTGACTGACAAATGGGGTCAAATCGAATGTAAACTTTGTTAAAGTGTCGGTACGAACCAGTCAAAAAATGTATAGGACAATCTGAGTATCTGAATTCGGTTTCCTTTGCAAGTCCCAGCGTGTATTTTACGATTTATTTTGTTAAGTGAGATGAAGATCCTGCAAATCTTGTTTCGTCTTTCGACGTATGCCACGGACCTCATGTTTGGGAACCCGAAGATTGAATGGATCTTTTCTTTTCTTTTCACCCCCTTCGTATTAAACTAGGCCGAAACACATTTTATTCCGCTTCTACGCACGGTGCTTCATTACCAGGTGAGTGGGAAATTTTATGGTCTGACGAGAAGGTGAGCAGGTTTCGAGTGATGATAAAAAGTATCCGTATTTTACGGAGCATTATGAACAGAGCAAATGAATTTTGATTTTGGGAGACGTTCAAATGAGACGTTGGGATTTTGTGTGTGCATTTGCAGCTCACCCTTGAATTACTATAGCCTATTCTTTGGACAACGGAAAGAAACGACAACAACACAGTCTAGCTCATTGTGGTCACATTATGATAAACATGCATCATAACAAAAGTACTTTCAAGTGTATTTCACGCACAGGGAAACACGTAAATTTGGGTAGAGTGAGAAAATTCATTGTGAGTCAACTAGCTCTTTCACCATTACCAATTTTACCACTTTTCACCTTCTGAGCACTGCGGATAAGCTGTTTGCTATCAGGATTAGCTAGTGTAAAGGTTAATCGTCGCAAGCTGAGAAATTTAATGATCCCAATCTTCCACTCTTCTCGGCTTCGAGTCTTTCGAACTTTTGAACAAAGCCCAGGGTAGCCCTTTGTGCGTGCACCAATATTAATTGTTCGAATTTACTCTATATGAGCCGTACCACGTGCATCCCATCAAGAATGCTTTTGCTAGCAGCATAGAATAGATGAGCCCTCATACTATTCAAATAAAACAAATGAAAATGCCTTTTGTACTACCATCAACCCAACCCAACATAACCTAATTCATGATTATACTTTTTACCGTTGTATGATTTTAACCCAACCACCAAACTCCAGTCCTATATATATCGGAATGCGACCGACCGGGAGGGAATGACACCTCGAGCGACCAAATTTAATCCGCGAAGGAAAAAATACTGCAGGATACAAGACTCGATACTCGCAATCTTTAATTACGTAACTTTTCCAAGCCATGAGCACACAGTAATACGGAAACGAAAAGTATAGGAGATTGGTGAGCATGAGTCAATTATAGTAGCTCTGGTTTCTTCACCGATATCTTTTGTATCTGTATCGCTGTCACTATTTATAGACACAAATGAAAATACAATAAGCCGTCAAAGTCACCAAATAAAATTAACCTAATTAAATCATTATACCATAAACATTTGGTTTTCCTATCAGCTTATCAGTAACTAGTCCGAAAGTGAAGGAATTTGAAAGAATGTAGATGGCTCCTTCTCTCATCTCACAAAGGGAATACAATGCCTGTATAGCAAATCCCTGCAAATTAATGACTAGTAAATGTCTGCTCTGCTCTCTATTGTTCACTTTCGTTCGCTGCAGTCAAAAAAGTCTGCAGGTGAATCATCAGCGCCAAAAACTACACGCAAAGCACAAAGAGTGCCATTTTGAGTCCAAATTACTCATGTACGAGAGATGGTATTTTCATACTCTGCACGTATTGTCAGTAAAATTGTTTTCAGGCTCCATAAAGGACTACCATATCATACCTATCATATGCTATAAAACCTATAGATATGCACTTTGTATTTGAAGCACGTTGCATGAAGCCAATGCACTTGCACCAACAACGTTGCAAGTTGACCCTTTTCTGGATTACTTGGTGAAATTTTGTGAAGACACTCATGTGCATGTGAAAGATTAGTTTTTATATACTTGTTAGAGGATTACTGAAAAATGCGTACAACGTCCAGAACTTTTTAAGTTAAAGAACTTTCGATCGTCATTGGATAGAAATTACAAATCATATTCTTGACAGGCTTGAGAGCTATGCAGGCTTAATTGAATGTTCTTCGATTATTAATCCAATTTACGGGTCCTCGAAAATCCCCAATTAGCCCTCACAATGAAAGTCGTGTTAATCTTGGAACAAGGTAAAATCTAAATTTAAACACGCCCACAATTCAGTGTGTAACAGTTGATAGTGCATAATTAGGAGCAACCAACATCTTCTGATGACGGAAAAGATTACATGTGTAGTTAGGAAGAGAGCTGTGGTTTTTGCTCCACTCACCAGAAAGGACAACAAACGTACGACGTTCACACTAGTCTTTGATGTAGGTATTATGTGCAACAAGAAAGGAGTGCACTGTACGTACAGTGTCGAGTTTTAGATGAGAATGTATTTATAAAGAGCTGTAGACATAGACATGACCTTGGCTTTACAAGACGTTAATTTTCCGATAAAGAATTTGCTTATTGTGGTCATGTTGTTGCATTGCATAGGATCTCACAAGTCGCATAGCGTAAAATATTATTCAAGTACACACAAATTTTGTCCTTTCACCTTTTAATCATGATAAATTCAATTCTCAACGAGAACAGTTGCTTCCTTACGACGATGCTCATGCCAAGATCTTGTTGACAGTAAAATTAGGCATTATCGTCTGCAATAAGGAATGTTGATATGGCGCAATTGAATAAAAGAGAAGGCTCCGACTTTGCAACTCTGTAGGATAGCAAACTACCATAAAAAATTTGTAACCGGGATGTCTCCACTCCTGTCGCGCTAACGCCGAACAAGTACGGTTAGAATCTGAATAGTATAGAGTAAGAGAGTTTTTTAAATTCTAATGTCGGAAATATTTTAAACAATAATGAATAAATTTTGTTCGTCTTGTATGCACTGGCCGTACCCATCTGCTTTAGTAATGGCAATTTGCATAACTGTTTGTCATGATTTTTCTGTAACTTTAACGGTTTTACACCCTCTCTTTGGGTGCTCTTGGGCGGATCCGTTCGCTTAGCGTATCCAGAAAGGTTTAAGCGGCATTTTAGAATTTTCTGATGCTAATCTTTGCTTAGAATTTGCAAGCAAAATAGGCACCTACTTGTCAAACTATGACAAGGCAAGTCGCGAATGTTCGTCTGTCGTGGGTGTCGACTAACACAAGTTAAGTAAACGCTCGCAAATTTAATTCGTTATCGGCTCACCTCACTTATTATACATACTTGTCGTCAAAATTGGAGAATTAATTCGCCACAGCCCTAGTCCACAACAGACGTTGGCGTATCCTCCGTATCACGTTACCTATCTGTATGGCGACAGCAAGTAGCTTAGGTATGAGGTCTCAATGCACCCCGTATCAACAACTTATACATGGTCTTTGGGAACTGGTAGAGGGAAAATATTAGGGAAATATAAAAAAAAGCTGCTTTAGCTAAACCTTTGTTGTGTTGCTACTGATAATCAAAATGCATCGTGTAATACTGCCGCGTAAGGGTAACGCGTAATATCATCTTATTCTTCATTAAAGCTGTTAATTAATGTGGGTGCCTAATGTGATTCATTTTTCAAAATTTTTGAAGGCAAATGAACCAATGTACAATAGATCTGAAAAGTACCACCCTCACAAAACTTCTTGGTTTCCAATTACGTACATTACTACATTCTCCAGTACTTGGGTTAGGACCTAACCTTTGCTTACTTGAATAACAATAGCCTATTCTTTGGACAATGGAAAGAAACGACAAGGTTAAGCTCATGGTGGTCACATTATGATAAACATGCACCGTAACAAAAGTACTCTCACGCAAAGGGAGATGCATCTAAAGGTGGGTAGAGTGAGAAAATTTCCCTTTTGAGTCAGTTTACTCTTTCAGCATCACCCATGCACACTTCACGTGTTCACAATACAATCATACGATTATTTGAGATTTGACGCCGTTGTAAAATACACTGAATTTTCAATTAAACCTAAGCACTGATAGATAGTAAATTTTTTTGCGTATGAATACTTATTTTAATCTGTTTAATTATCATGTCGTTGCGTTGCATCATACTAAATAAGCAGTGAAAATCTAGGACAAGTTAAGAGTTTAGCTTAAGGACCAAGCAATCCATACGAAAAGCTAATAATATATCCTACCCTTATACACTGATATCACTTGTAGTCAACCTCACTCAGTCACTCAACTAATCGTATGTTACTTATTTGCTCAAAATTCATTGGATTTTGGCTCTCAGCTCAACATTCAAGGACAACAAAATTTAGATCGAAGAAAAATCGTCATGCTCAAAAAACATTTGGCAAACTTTCCTTGGAAAGTTATTTGCGTGAGCAAAACCCATTTTAGTCTACTTTGTACTTGAACTTGTTCAAGATAAAAATTCATTTAGTGTTCGCAGACAATAACCCTTGCACGGTTACCAGCTGGCACAGTATTAAATGAATTTGCATGATGTCAGTCTGTATTATAAACATGATCTTTACGTTCAAGACCATCTTTGCATATGTGGAGAATTATTATTGTACACAACTTTTTAAGAAGTAATGAATTGGCCTAAAGATTCTCTGAATTTCGGTTTTTCCCAACAACAGCATGGTATTCCCAATTTTTTTAAATCCCCTTCGGACCTCGTAGGAAAAGCTTCTAGTAATGTGACAGACCACTATTTCTAACTGCACACATTTTTACTTTTTCTTTTCCAATATAGTGTAAGTTCTGGATGAAACATCATCGTCGTTTGCTATTGTAGCGCTTTTAACGTCATGTATCATTACCGAGAAAGGCAACGCAAAGCGGTTCAAACAAGTGGAACAAACGTGGGAAGCATAATATGATGCCAACTACCGACTTGCCCACTCACTCAAGTTTTTATTGAAAGAGAGCAAGTTAATCTAAAGTTCAAAGATTTATCTTTACCCTGATTGGTATGGCGAAGGAAAATGATCATAAACTAATGATACAAAGGATCTATAGTTTCCAGATTTTGGACGGCTATGAGTTTCATCATGTTTTACTTATATCTAGTTCTCCTCTGTATTCCAAGAAACTTGGTACAGTAGTGTTCACACTTGAAAATAAAAAGTACATTTTCTTGACTTCAATTAATTTAACTCTCGAAAGGTGGAAATTTTATGCAGAAAATTAAAATGTTCGTAATATTCTGAGCGGAATCAAACTAAAATGCCAAATGACAAAGCTTATGCGAATTTAGAATTAAGGGCTAATTTCTAGATTGATAACCACACGCATATTATTCCTGCGAATGCTATTTATCATATGGCAGTACAACATGCTTGAACTGCATATAGAATTTAAAGTGATTGGTATATGATCCAATGAAAAGAAATTTGTTTCAAGCAAACTTGAGAGGATAGCCTGAAATCCATTCATATTTGTGTAATTTAAAAATTGATCATCTACCATATAATCATCGCCAAACTTGAATAGTTTTTAAAGTTTTACAATAACAAAGAGTTCTGAGTTCTACTTAAGCAATAATAGTGTAAAGCTACACATTGTACAGTATAATAAAATTCCATCCTTTCATCGGTACGACTATTAACTCTTGGCAGAATCCCCAAATATACACTCCTACGGACGCTGCCTGGATGATTTCCAATTATACCTAGCTGCTAATTATAAATCATTTTATGGTGTAATGGTAGATTGATTTGCCTTGGCCCTACTTTCCGTGGACGGTCTCAACGTGACGCTGGTAGCAGCGGGAAGTGGTACAGCGCTTGCTGCAGACCGCCCGCGTCATCACGATCCTCTTTGCGCTATGGGACAACAAAAATATGTCACGATTATGAGCATATACGACCATGACGCTATACGAGAAATTTAATTGCAACTACAATGCTACCTTTACAATGGCCTTTCGGTCCGACAAAGTACGGTCTACAAAAAAATATAGCGAGTAATAATGACAACCCACTTTATTAAAACCACTTGATTACTACGTGAGTAGTAAAGAATGTTCATAACCCGTGGCCGTGGGCTGGAGCATCACAAGCACCACTTGCTGGTCGGGTCGTCCAAGTCTCCATTAGGCCTACTATGCACGAGAAAAAGGGAGGAAAAAATAATCAAAACTCGTCCGATCAAAGTAGCCAACAATAGTTCCAATGTAGTTGCAATGTGCGTACTTGAGCTCCTCACTTGAGCCCTTAGCTGGGAATTGGATATTCGTTGCAATCAGGTTTGGGCATTGTCCGGTTGCTACGTTCGAAACGACCTCCCAGTTCAGAACGAATCGGTGACATATCTTGATCCCGTTGTCCAATCTGACTAGCATGCCGGTCTATCATGTGAGTGCAGTAACTGCAGAACCAGAGTCTGCGCTCATCCACTAGCCCCGACAACTTGCTTCCGACACTCTCACGCTGTGCTGCGGGCAACCGGAGAACATTGAAGAGAAAGTACTGTAGCATGTTGACAGAACTGTGATCACTGTTCCCGGTGGCCAAAGCTGGATCACCACATTCTGCGCTACATATGAAACATGTCGGTGGAGCACGGCAGGGGGCATTCCAGATGGTACCATTTCCGGATCCTCCTTCTGAACTTTGTGCTGAATCTTGCTGAGAGAATCCTCTTGATCCAATGTCCCCGTAGATACTACCCCATGAACTAAATTGGCTCTGAGACTCCATTTTATCCTACCAGTAGTGTGTCAACGACGACGTATCTGACCAATAATCAGTTGTGGTATCCACAATTTTTCACAAAATTTGACATTTATGGGTTATTTATGTATGGGTTTACAACCACTTTCGACCTTTTAGCTGATTAAAGACCCACGCAATCGCATTTTAAAAATATTTTTACTAACAGGCTTACCTTACCGTTGCCCGGCACACTGACACGCATTTATTTTTTTGAAATGACTGAATGATGAAGTGTGGTGTACGTGTTGTTCGTTTTCACAACTTTTCCGATTTGTGAAATGCGGCATGTCCAATTGGCTGAATTGAAACTGGCGAAAACGTAATTCTGGCCAATGAGCGGTGAGCAGCTACGTGGCTACGATATATTGCTCAGACACGATTGCACTCGACTCGACACAGTATTTCAACGCCTATTGTTTTTAGTCAAATCCTCTGAACCGTTATAACGGCAACAACACACGGTTTCAAAATGGAAATGCTCAGATGTCGTGTGATATATCATTTCAATAAATCTGGTATGACTAAGTTTAGCTCGCAACTAAGACTTTTTAAAATCTCACTCCAAACATTAACCAAACAAGCTAACCTATCAAGATAAAATAGACTGAAATTTAGTCTTACATCAAGCATTTACATTTACAAATTTAGTCTGCGCCGTCTCTGCGTTTTAAGGTCCAACAGTAATTTATGAAACAACCCTATGCGTAGGGGGTTAGATTATGTGTAAGTGGTGTAGGATTTGTTTGTCTCGGATGGAACAAAGATACGACCCGATTGGGTGATCTATAATATCAGAAACTTGGAACAACAAAGAACAATAAGAAACGATGTTTTCCTACATTTAGGGAGAATTGATGAGTCATAGGCGATTCGTGTTCCCTATTGGGTGCATAGGGGGTTTTATTGATATTTTTGTGTCAAATTTAAAATGAAAACAAAGATACAGCGGGATTGGGTGCTCATAATAAAAGTTTCGTTTTCGAAAGGTATGTTCGACCGAATGTATGAAAGAGTCCGACTGACTGAATGGAATGTTTAATTATGGTGTCAGATTGTTAGGTTAATGTTTGAAGTGAGATTAAAGTAAGTTTAATATTTGCGAGCTTCAGTTGGTCATACCAGATTTGATGACTGTCGTTATTATTTATTCAATATTATCAAACAACATCAACCCTTGAGTTAGACACAGCTACGGTGAGTAGAAAATGCAGTATGACAAACGCCATTTAACAATGCATAGCCATACTACTCACACTTCTCTCGTGTGTCAGCAACTTCACACCACAGATTATCCATACCTAACCACATGCAATTGATGCGGTACCATGTGGCAAATGGTAAAGATGAACACTTTACGGTTTCTTGTTGATGATCTCTTGGCTGAGAAATGCAAAAATCAGGATGGATTATTATGAATCCAATTTTTTACATGCTCTTGCTCGTGCATTTATTTGCAATTCTTATGTATATCCCGGTCATATCCAGATTATGATATCCGGTCACATTATATTTTCCCTTACAATTTGGACCCGTCACTAACATGGATCAATAAACTTGACGACGATGACGATAAAAATAACTACCAACAAGTAAAAATATTGCTTTTGACAAGGAACGCGCATGGAAGCGAAATAAGAACTTGCTCACTCACAAGTTAAGCTCCTCTACGTAGCTGGGATACATCAGTATTTCGCTAGCTGCCTCAAGAGCCCAATCCGACGAAAAGAATGATCTGAACGCTTCCACGGTGAAGAGCGTCCGACTGGTGAACCTTTAGCAATAACTCAAATATATAGCCCAACCAGATTTGAGGTATAAACGGGATACGGAACTGCGCGTTACCTTTGCAGCCCTGCAAGAGCCTTTTCCTTCAATTTGTACTTCTTAAGTGCACTTGCGTTTTTGGCAAATAGATACAACCCCATCGCTTCATCGGGACTGAAGGTCTCGCATGGGCTCTCATTGAGAATGCTTGCCATGCATTCTAGTTGATACATATGAGAAGATTGGAGAAGATCCGTTGCAACCCGCGGATCTCCCAGCGGACCGGAAATCTCCCCATAGTAGAGGGAGCGCAGGAAATGCATTATGCTTCTGGCCGGAATAGTCGTTTAGACAACGCCTGTCTTTGATTCTTTTAGACCACTGGCAAACATTGCCTTAAACACTGGACTTTTCGCTATCAATTGAGGAGTAATGAATTTATCATGGAAAGTGAATTGTGAATTGTGAGTTGTGAATATGGTGTATTGTGTTGCTACTCTTAAAAGACAGGAAAAGCCTGTGACACGGGAAGCTTGTTCCGTCGTCCGCATGTAAAGTCACATCCGTTAAGATCTTGTCAGTAAGACATCCTTGCTCCAATGCTCATCTTTCGGGGAATGTCAACGTCCCCAATGGGCTTCTCGAACGATCCGAACACGTACACCGAAATGAGCGTATCTGTAGTCCCCTCTGATACCTTCCAGTTCCGCATTTCACTGGAAAGATTTTTCTGCGTGTCCTCGCAGTAGGATTCGTACCGGGGAGTCTCAGCAGGCCGCTCGGATCCTCCGTGTGGATCTCCATTTCTGTAAGCCCCCGCAGATAGGTCAATGCACATATTTTTAGAGACGTGTAGTTTTGGTTTATGACTTTTGAGTAACCCCTCGAGGACTGGAAGATGCAGCCATTACCGCTCTCAAGGTTCAGCAGTAGTTTCGTATCAGTGAAGAAGATACGGCAAAGCTGGCTTAGACAGCTCCCCTGTGCCATCATAAGGAGATTTCCGGCTGGGCCCATCTTGAAGTCAATGAGGGGCGTATGCCTGTTGTAAAATGAGGAGCCCAACATCAATGGGGTTAACTTTAAATGATGTATTTATACGGGTCGCGACTTACTCCTTTGACCAAAACTCGTCCTTGGCCAGATGTATCTGGAAGAGCCTCGTTTCAGACGCATTTTTGTTGCTCCATCTCCTTACCGGTCCACTTAAACTTAAGTTTAGCCTAACAGACCTCTCTGCTTGGCCAGACGAGTGGGCATTGGTCGTCCTAAACACATAAATCCTCTTCACGAGTAGTGTTTTTATGATGTTGCTACTATATGGACGCAAAATGAGGCTAGAGGTTTGATGTTTTGGCGAATTTGGTATGAAAACTTCAGGATCCCAGTTTGTGGTTATGGATTGGAAAAAAACGCAGAATGAGAAAATCGCGACAATAAACTGGACGTGAAATGCACTTTCAGGCAAAATAGTAAATACACAACATGTTGCCACGACAAAACATGTTATTATTATGTCTCCATGTGAACCGCTCACACATGCACCTCACATACATAAGGGAGTAATGAAACAAGATAATTTGGAGAAACTGTATGCATTCCTTTTAAGAATGAAAATAAACTCACTGTAAGGCAATGCTAAAATGAATTTGGATACATACATAATGACAAAATATCCCCTATACCCCGAGGGGTAGATCGATTTGGCCTAAAATATTATATCCTATTATAGCATTTGACCCAATATATAAAATCCGTCGACTTACATTGACAGGAGTAAGCGACTTATTTTGTACCATAATTCTCCCCTGCTTCTCGGGGTTCAAAGGACGGAGCACAAAATATACATAATGATTAGCCGTGGTCTGAATAATCCTTATGCTAAATTTGAACGTGTGAAGAAAAATACCCCTAATCCTACCCCGGGGATGGCCGATTTCGCCTAAAATATATCCCAGAAAAGGTCTTGACCCAATGTACCTATGTGCCAAATTTGGGAAAAATAGTTCCAGGCATATCGTCAGAATTGTGTTGACAGACAGACGGACAATGATGGCCAAATCAATATTAGATGAAATGATTTCATCTACGTAATAATAGGCACAACGTAACTAGAAGACCATAACTATGTTAACCATGATCTCGGCTGAGATATGCCGTTCGTAGCCCATGTGTCGCCCATTTTGCTGAACTTAACATTTCATGAGCACTACTCACCTTGGTACAACAAGACCCGCACAATTTCGACCAAATATTCAGATTCAAGCCGGAAATGTCACGGTAGAGCCTTTTTACCTCTGAATTTGGCAGTTGAAGCACATCAAAAACTAGAAATTTCCACCACCCCATGGAAATATCATTTGATCCACGTTGAACTACTGCAATTGCACTCCTGTCTGATCCAGTTGAGCTTGGCGAAGCGCAAATAAGACAATTAGGGTTACACTTGTCTTCTGTGGAAGTAACCACCACGCTAGTAGCCTCGATGCAAGACTAGCAAGATTACGAATAATAAAAAAGGCGTTAATTTTGAAAATACGTCAATCTCAGTATATAAAGTAGGGAAGTAGAGACAAGTTGGTAGCAGTGAGGTTAAGTATTTTTAAATTGGCAATCAAGAATTTTGTTTTGTGAGGATGGTACTTTTCAGATTACGTATGCTCAAAATGATATATTACACGATATTTGTTAAGTTTAGAAATTCAGGTCCCCAAATAAGGCCTTCAACTTTATTCTCCTTCAAAAATGCTGAAAAATTATATATTTCGCGGTTCTTTGTTAATTTTAAAAGTTTGGGGTCTTATTCAGGACCTTAAGGAGCTTTCAGATAAGGCGCATTAATCACATACTTCCTTGTCATTCAAAAATAAAGGCAAAACTAAAGCGGCCTTTAATGAAAACCATGCTAATGATGAAGATGTTCGTCAATCGACTACACTTCGCGCTTTGATTTCAGCAGCAAACCAATAAAGGCTTTGCTAAAGCAGCCTTTAAGAATGGCAACATTAGCGCCAAAAAGCTAAAAGCTAACGCAACGAGTAACTTTACTGCCGCAGCGGCTATCCTTTTGGGAAAAGGGGCAGCAGGGAAATTAATTATGGGGATGGTAATGGACTGCGGCATGCGGGTTTATGTGTGTCTGTCTTGGATCGGTTTATTTATCTCGTCTGCTTATTAGTTAAAGTTGATTTATTTAGAATGTTGTAATCTTACAACTGGTTAGTAATCAGTGAGCTCTGAGCTGGTGCTTAACTTGCCGTGCAACTAGATGCCGGAACTTACTTTTCGTATTTTGTTTAGTTGGCAGACGATCTTGGAGAGTCGGGAAAAGGTGCATTAACTGTAAACCGAAACTTGCATTCAGTCTTACCCTGCTAGATGGCCCCGTGCAATTACGTTTTAATAGAGATGGGAAAGCTTTCCCATTTTTCATTAAGTACGATTGTGGAAGAAGAAACCATTCCTGAACCATTTTGTTTGCTTGTCCCAACTACATGATTTTGACAACTTTCTGATCCCCGACTTACCTGCCAGCAAGTTTGTCCGTCCATCAAAATGAGCAAGATCGAGGATATGAGATACTGTGCGCCTGCTCGTCTGGCATAATTATGCAACGACATTATCTTAAAGTACCCTGTTGTGGTGTCACACGTTGTGTTTGAGCCTGTTATTTTGCATATCCGTGAATGCAAAACAACAAATTTAAATGTCCACATGGTGCTACGTACACGAGCAAAGCACAGGTTGAGGCATGTGTCATTTTCCGCGGTGATTGTATAAAAGGGACATGGTCATCCGACTGAACACTGGTGCTGCTAGGGTTGAGATGAAAGGAACACGAGAAGTGAGTCGTCGGACACGCGTCAAAATAACGTGAGCAGCCAATGCACTATTAGTATTCTTATTTGTTATTACGCATTACTATATTTTTGATTTGTATTTACTTTCAGTGGAAGTCGCGTACAAAAAAGGCGCTGCCGGAACCGAAGAAGACGCAGAGATCTCACTAGGAAAAGGAAGAGAATTGTGACCGACTTTGTACTTTCACAAAGAAATGATGACAAACGGGCGGTTTACGGGTCAGACGAATGGAAGACACAGGTCATATCGGAACTATACCTTAAGGAGGGCACGAGGTGGAATTTTCAACCATCAGATATAAAGCGTTGGCTCAACCAGCACGATTTCAGAGTGGAGGTGAATGATAAGACATGACATGATGAGACAATACACGATGGTATGCATATAGAAGTGTCTAACATAATTTTATTTATTGCAGGCCAAGAACATATTCAAATGTTGCAAATGCATAGAAGGCGACTCTGAGGATGATCCACCACCGTCAGCTCTATTCTCTGTATCCCAGCCAGAAGTCAACACGAAGCTTTATGGGACAATTGACCAGGAGAAGAAAGGAGGCGTGGTCGATAACTTGCAGAAGAAGGAGTATCATGTAGAACCCGTTCAACTGCAGAACCCTGCTGGCAGTGTAAAGCTCGAACATGGCTCTACTGATCCATCACTCATATAAATCAAATGGCGACCGAGCTACAACCCCTACCTTTCTCCTTCCAGCAACTCGGATACATTCCTTTCATTAAAAAATACCTGATGGAAATGGAAAAGCCGCCCTGAAAGACTCACTTTGCTGTCAGAAGCGGAAAATGTGTTGCGGATGATCGGCGAAATGGAGAACGGAGGAGACGAAGGCACTCTGATGAAGCAACAAACTTGTGCACATGCTGCCAGACTTTTAATATTAGCCATCAGCGACTTGTAAGTTGTATGTTCGATACCTAACATACCATATGACCCATCATATTGAATAAATTACAAGTATTTTAACCACCATTTGAAACTATTGTCACCGGTTTATGGTGTTTTCTGTTTAAAAGAAGCTTCTTGTATCTAAACTTATAAATCAATTGCATGCTCCTCGTTTTGTCATAAGAGAGATTCATATTTAGACATAGCGCAACCTTACAGGAATAAAAATTTCAAAACGGTATAACTTTCATGTCACGTTTTATGTCACAAGATCACCATTATATGCATAAATCATGTTAGCAACATTCCGTTTATACATTTATGTATGTATACAATATTTTCATGACTACTTTACTTTGCAAAAATCATGATGTTTTTAAAGTTTTAACCGGACATGTAAACCTATCCACTGCCTCTTAACCTAGCGCGACTTTCACTTTTAGAACCCATGCAAACTTGGCTCTCAAACGACGCTTCCGGATGGAAAACTATTATGGAAAACAACCCAACCAAACATCTTATCACTTTTCACAGAATTTTATTTATTCCTCCTTCGACTTCTATGCTGAAGTTTTTGTGATTTACAAGATGAATTATTAGTTTGCTCTACTAGATCATTAACCTAACAATCTAATACAACAACATATCATAAAACGATAGTCTCATATCAAACATTAACCTAACAATCTAACCTAACAACATATCATAAAACGATAATCTCACATCGAGCATTAACCTAATAATCCAACCTAAAAACATAAAATCAATGCCCTAGGCACTCAGTAGAACACCCAATGTACTCAGTAGAACACCTCATGTACTCAGTAGATCACCCCATGTACTCAGTAGAACACCCTATGCACCCATATGGAAATACGAATCGCATATAACTCATTAATTCTTGCTAAATCTTTAAAAACATTTTTTTATTTCTTCGTATTGTTCTAAATGCGAAACCTACACACGAAACCCTTGTATGATAAAAAATTAAAATTGAACAAAACTACTAAGGTAGTGGTAATCTAGTTTCTGTGGATGGTGTCCGCGTGTTGGATCGTGACACGAGCCCGCCAGATGGATCCTCTCCGCCGCCCTATCAGAACACAAAATCCTGAGCATACTACTTACTACCCACATCAAGAAATTTAACTATGGTTAAAATGCTGTCACATACGATGGCTGCAGGCTGGCTGGAATTTTCTCCATTTCGACGTGTAGGCACAACCTCAGCTCCTCCCTGACCTGTGAGATACAAAAAGATAGTAGTTCGTCGTCATGCGTCAAAAGCTAAATACAGAATGATTATATTATCGCACGTACTGTTAATGGCGCTTCTGACTAGCGCTCTTAATGGGGCAATGCCACGCTCAAAACGAACTTCCAGTTGAGAACGAATCAGTGTCATCTCTTGTTCTCGCCGGCCAATCAGATCAGCATGCCGATCTAATATCCAGGTACAGTATTCGCAAAACCATACACGATTGGTGGCCACTAGTCCTGACAACATTCTTTCTGCACGGTCACGGTGTGCCGCGCCCAGCTGGAGAACATCACGCAGTAGATACCGTAGAAGACGAGTAGCACACGGGCCCCAGGTTCCGGTAGCCGCAGATGCACCCGAGTTGACTGATAGCGAATCGCTTATTATGCAGCTAAGGGATCGGCAAATGACTTGAGAGCTTGCGTTGTTTCCAGGTCCTTGTCCCGAGCCTCGTTCAGAACTTTGTCCCGAGCATTGACCCTAGTCTCGTTCACAGCCTTTTCAAGATGCCAGATATCCACTTAAACTACCCCAAGAACTCAGTTGACTGCCACTCTGAGAGTCCATACTGCTACTCTCGGCTGGACAATAGACAAATGAAAATTTGATGTTATTAAGGAAATCACGTCACTACGGTTAGCTAAAAAGATCAAATGGCCCTTCAACTGCTAATTTGACAAATGACAAATTGGATTAACAAAAGAAAAAGACAAAAGATAATCAGAGCCAGATTTTTCGCCGCAACTACATTAAACCAGACAAGCAAGGAACAACAAGACAGGAATAACCACCAAATTAAAAGATTTAAAATACAACGAAAGGTTACCCGGTAAGATGTCTCGTTTTAATAAATCCCGGTGTCCGTTTAGTTAATATAATTATTATAAAACTTCCAAAAGCGCTGTTTCTACTGTACTGACACAGTTAAATTAACGCTGTTAAGTTCAATCCTCTCCTGCACTCTAGACAAATGGGCATTTACGTGTAGTAGCGTAAACCTCGATTTGGTTTTCCGATTTTTTATAAATGCAGCATATTCAATTGGCCAGCTTCAAACGAGCGAAACGGAATTTAGGCCAATGAAGCTCGTCTGTCATAAGCCCTCACACTTGAATTCATCCAATCATACGCTCGAAGTTGGGAAAATATGGAAAAGCAAATCGCCCATAGTCTGAAAGCACAAACAAAGACGCGCTTTGCGATAATATTCCATTTCACGATAACTGTATCATAAGCTAGAGGAGCTCGTTTATCAATGGTTAGAATAGGCTGTAGGTCCGTGTACCTATCAACAGCATTACAAATCAACCACCGATACAATTTCGTAGCAACCTCTAGCAATCCTGTTGAATTATTGATGTTTCTATACAGCATTTGTGCCAGTCAAGTGCTTTCGTCCTGAATCATGTAACCCAGCGTGTACCTTTTGTGCCTATGCTGTTGAGTAGCAAGAAATGTATCAAGTTCGTTTATTTTTGCTTAAAAATTTCCATTGCACCAGTGAAACGTGGCAAAATCGATTCTGAATCCGCAAAATTGCTCACTCATCATGCATTCATAGGTTCTCACAAGTCGCCTTGCGTACATTTGTTTTAGCTCTCATCATTTAAATTGAAATTAAAAGTTAAGTATTGTATATTGGCTTGATATGGATTTGACTCCAGGTCGTCGTAAATCCTGTCTTCACTGTCACCGTATCTTTTCATGTGTTCCACTATGTACAAAAAACACCGATCGCCAGTCATCCTGTAGATGTCTGTATTGCTCGTCTGAGAAATATTTAAAACGCAATTTTGTAGAGTAGGTTGCCCAATACTTTTAATTTTGATATAACTGTTCCCTTTTGCTGAGATTGGGGTTGAAATCAAAATTGTTTTAAGGAGAGGAAGTATTTTACTAGTAAATGACCCTATGAATGTCCATGACGATGGAATTCATACAAAACAGATTGATTAAGCGTAAAGTCGGGCATGTTTGAGCAGTTGATGATTTGTATGACCCCATTCTCGTCCTCCCTGGCATCAGTATATTCAAATTGGATTGCATTGGCGTTCATTGCACTCACCCACCATCTCGTCGTAGAGTTTGCCCAATTTAATTATCCGCTTCGTGTTCGCATTTTGAATGTGTTGCAGCAGGTCGTGGAAAAATTGAAACGGGGGTAGTGCAGTTTTCCTCTGTGGCCCTGATGAGTGTGTGGAACGTGAAGATTGTGCTTAGGATAAATGCAATGTAAATGTCGATGATGGTTGTACCATATTGTGTGGAACACGGCGTCTTGACATTGGATATTAAAGTCACTGCTTCTCGCGCGCGCTTCCTTGCCTATCATTTAGTTGGTTTGTAATAATATTTTAGGGATGATTTGTGTGATGGTTTACCAAGAGTGTAGCAGGCCATTTCCAGGGCAAGCATCAAGTCTTAGTCGTTGTTTACCGGTTTATTCTTGATTTTATCCTGGATCCCCTTAAATTGGTCCCTTTTTCTTGGTCTGAGCACCTGCATGATGTTTCTCGTATGTCTGGGTGGACTCGTTGGCGAGCTGATTGGAGCGGAATCTGAATGCATCATCACGCAGTGTTGGGTTACTCGGTCCAGCACCACGGGGTGCAAATGCAGGCCCTTTCAACTTGCCAACTCCTTTTGCCTGAGAAGTGGGTGTCGTGGAAGGCTTTGTTGGAGACTCAATTGGTGGTTTGAGAGAGACTGTATTGGTGTCTTTATGAAAGACCGTATGGTTTGCCCATCAACTTCCCCGTGCCTTGTCCTTTATTAGCTCGCAAAAGTGTTTGAAGTGCGAGCTTATGAAATCCTCTGCGCCGTCTGTGTGTGTGTAAGTGCACACGATGTGCACAAAGTCATTATAGATTTGTGTTCTAAAGTCCAATTGGAATATATGAAACGACCCTATAGGGTGTTTTACTGAGTGCATAGGGTGTTAGATTGTGTGTAAGTGGTGTACATGGGAGTGGATGGGGTTTTCTACCAAATGCATAGGGTTTTCTTGTCTCAAGTCCAAAGGGAACAAAGATACGACCCGATAGGGTGTTCTAAAAAAATGCCATGTAGATTAGAGATAATTAATCAGTTACGTGAATTGTGTGTCCTACTGGGTGCATAGGGTGTTCTACTGAGTGCATGGGGTGTTCTACTGAGTGCCTAGGGTATTGATTTTATTTTTTTATTTTATAGATTGTTAGGTTAATATTTGATGTGAGACTATCATTTTATCATATCTTGTTAGGTTAGATTGTTAGATTAATGTTTGATGCGAGACTATCGTTTTATGATATTTTTAGGTTTGATTTTTAGGTTAATGTTTAAAGAGAGATTTTAAAAAAGTCTAATTTGCGAGCTCAACTTAGTCTTACCAGATTTATTTGTACTGGGATCGGGTTTGCTAGCTCCGAGCTTGTTTGTGGTCGGCAGAGCAGTGATATCTGGTGAGCCCCAATTTGGCTTCTTTGGGATTTTTGTTCCGGACTTTTCTCGATGGATGTGTCTGCTTCCGCCATTTTTCAGCTACTGGGCGATCAGCGAGCTCGAGCAGTGGTGCATGAAGGTGTTTTGGTTTCCGCAGTCGTCGAATGGGTCCACTATGACGATGTTCCCTATGTTTGCCTTTATCCTGGGTTCTCTGCTTAGTCCTGCAATGTCCTTTCTGTATCAGCTTCTCGATTGTGATCTTTATGAGCGTTCCTCCAAAAACAGAGACGAACGTCTTTTCGTGTATGTCCTCTCCTGCAAGTGTGCCAGCTCCGTCGACAATTTCGACAGCTCCTCTCGGCATGTGTCCTCTATACGTTAATTTCAATCTTTTTTGCCTGACGACTTTGTTGGGACATTGTTCGGGGTGCGTGCTGCAACATAAATTGTGTGTAAGAGTATAATTTCCGGAAAGATAATGGTTGATTATGATGAGGTGTGACTCATCCCGGGGGATTGTTCTTGCTGAATATCTCACATGGACATACATATTGCGCAGGGAGTCATTAGTCGTCGTTCATCATCCTCTTCCTATTGGGTAAGAGGATAAAAGAAGTTGACATTTTGCACAGTTCACATACATATATACGTACGTCCGTACATACGGATCGCCGCGTATCTACATGTCAACATCATCACAGCATCAATACACAACCAAGAACTCCTCAAACTGCCTCTGATGAAAGTGAACGTAGTACATCTACTAAAGATATAAGTGATACAGCAGAAAAGTTGACAGCGACCATTCCTTTTCGAGTCCATTTCCCATTATACCCTTTCAACAAGTTGATCCAATAGGATTCAGATGAATACACTCATACGAATGTTTCTGTGATTGATTTTTGATGAAGTTAAATCATCAAAATATAATTATTAGTTGCATGTCATTTCACATTTGGTTGTAAACTATTGAACCTATCCATTGACTTGTCATTTATGGAGAAAAAAAGTGAATACAAAATATTAATTACTAAATATTACACTCAAGAGGGGAATACATGACATTGAGATTCATAAACTGGTTTGGCTGATATGAATATTTTTATGCTTTTTCATATTTAATCAATCCAAATCCATCATGTGCGCAAGTTCATTGGCTTAACATGCATCCCAGCGCTGAAAGCTGAAAGCAAAGGCAGTTGACCCAGTTATCTTGTTATTCAATCCTTCGAAATGTGGATTAATGCACAAGTTTATTTTAACCATGATCTTCATAAATTTGTGAACAAAATTACATTCAAAAGGAGCACAACTATATTACATCTACAATATCTACTGATATCGAAGTGTAATCTATTGTAAAATTTGCAATTTTGTGTCAAATAAATTTAAATTTCTGCATTAAAAATTTATTTCGTAGTGTAAAATTCTCAAGTGCAACTTCAAGACAAAAGTACAATCGGAAAGTCGGAAACAACACGTATATGTTAATTTTAGGTACAAAAAATGATTTAAAGTTATTCTAAATTATGTTTATTGCGTTATAATGGGAATACATACTTGCTTAAAAACCTTCGTTAGTTAAGTTAAAAAATAAGTAAAGTTTA
>JAHZNA010004275.1:0-41182 GCA_027743935.1 Sinodicranocentrus sp. ZH6
ATCAGTTTTTAATGTTCGGCCGGCGGCCCGACAGACATACAGAGTAAAACTAATAAGATTCTACGAATATATCTTCGATATATTCTGCGAAACTTAATAATGCTTTTGCTTCGTGTCATACGAAGTTAGTCTTAGACTGGAAGCAAAAAAGTTTACCAGTGGTATTGTGCAAGCATTAAGTTTCCTAAAGGTTATAAAAAACGTACAAACACAAGGTTCATGACAACTGTCACCTGTCGTCTACTACCAAGTCACGCCCTAACATATGCAACGCTGTGGATTGACGTGAGTTGCCAAAAACGGAAAAACTCGCTTATGCACTCCATCCTCCATCCCCAACAAATGAGGAAACTAGCACGGAAGGAAGTTGTAAGTAGTATAATATCCATGTATGCATCATATTCATTTCATATCATATCAACGTAAATCAAGCCAGGCAACTAAAGGCTCGCTTACAACTTACAACCTACATGAAAGCGTATAATAAACTACAGAACAATGTTTAATACCGTAAAAATTCTAATAAAAGCCATGTCACTTATTTAAATTCTAGACTTTATACCTTATTTTAAAACAAAATCTCCTAACTTAAAAAACACATGCAACATGTTTCTCTCTCGATATTTAATAAAACCAGCCTGACGCATGCATACATGCATTCCTCAAATCTCCCAAGATATGATATGATTTCCACAATGATAATATTTTCCAATTTTCCTCATACTTTGTTAAGTAACTTCTACTGAATTCATAACAATTCTCCTTCGAGTCCTTCTTCATTAAATACAGAAATAAATCCCATCAAATTCTATGACATATCCACCGTCAGAATGCAATTCCCAACCTTAAATTTAAACCCTAACCCGACTCCTATCACCAAATTTACGCTAGAAATACCCACCTACCCAATAATACCACAATTTCTCTCTAATCCACAAATTCACATCTCTATCATCTAAAAAGTACCGTACTCCCGGCAATACACACTCATACTCATCTTCTTGAACTTGAAGCAAGTCTCACCCATAGTGCAATGCAGGGAAGAGGATATAAAGGAGTGATGCTTTAGAACCGACATGCTATATAATAATGCAGCTGTACGAGAACGAGCACAGAGAAACCAACAACACAACCTTATAAAACGAGTGTTGCACTCAAATCCACACAATCCTCATCACGGCTTACCATAATGCTTCTCAGAGGAAGACCATCAACGGCTGGTTGTTTGAGAAGAAGAGGAGAAACAAAACAGGGAAAAAAACTTGGCTCTTTCGCTCTTCAATGTTTGATAGCGTATATTGACTTGTCTATATTATTGTGCGTGTGTTGTGTAGAGCAGAGAAAGGATTTTGACTTTGTCGAGTTCGACTAGAGCAGTGGACTACTGTACTCGTCTCTCAGTCTCCTCATCTTCTCCTCTGTATTTTCACATACAAGGATTTCAATCCTTTTTTCCCTGTGTGTGTGCTTGTCTGTATCTGTGAGCAAAAATATTTCGATGATCATCTTGTAGCTCAGGCTCAGCTCATGTGTGTGTGTCTCCTCTTGTGTAAATATACAGTCAGGTACTACTTTCCACGTAAAAAAACTGTTGCAGATTTAGTTGACTTTTTTTTAGAACGATATATATACGTACACACACACACACGTTCCTCCTCTCTCCGGAGTGGATACAGTTTCGAAAAATGGTTCAATATCCCCTGACATCAGTGATATCGTCACTGATCTGAGAGCAGCTCTCGGTGTTTGATAAGTGTGTGTTTGTGGGAAAAGCCAAGTGTGGTGTGAGGAGGAGGAAGTGGAAACGTTTTTTTTGTGGGAGAGGGGTTTTGAAAAAAATAAGACAATTTTCATTCTCTAAGCTATCCACACCCTGGTTGAAGCTTGCATGTGAGAGAAAAAACCGACAGAGAGGGTTAAATGAGAGAAAGGATTTGTCTTTTGGGGGAGATGAAAAGAGCTAAAAATGATAACAACACATGGGTCCATGGCTTCTGCCAAGATTACTTTGTCGTCATGTTTCCCGTGTCAGATTAAAAGTGGAGAGTATCCGCACCCGGGATGATGAAGATGAAAAAACGGTGTATATATTCACTATGAGGAATCAGCTGAGCTGAGGAATAATGTTTTTTGCAAATGTGTTACTGGTAGTTCGAGAGTGGTGAACTTGGCACTTTCCAAACAAAGACAAAATGACTCAATCTTTTTAATTGTTATTAGCACTTTCTTTCGTCAGCTGTTCTACACCTGGTTTGCGAAGGGAATTTGTAATTGAGTTAATTGTAACTTCGTTAGTGTGAAACTAGGAAGAGGAGTTGTTATGCGGTAGACATAAACAAAGTAATTGGTTCCCATTCACCATTTGACAAGTTGGAAGTGAGTAGGTGTAAAAGTGTATCGTTTTTGTGGGCTGCGCCTTGCCGCTTTATTTAATAATAACGCATTATGTGGAGCACATAGGAGACGCTTTATAAATACGAAGAAAAATGGATTTTGGAGTGTGAAACAGAAAAAGGTAAAAGCACCTAGACAAATTATGGTTTAAACTTATATACAAGGATGCATATATGCATCCCTGTTTGCATTTCCATTGCCAAGCTTCACTTTTGACCATTTACATATTCATATTATGCATGTCCATTCACTGAATTTACCAGTCAGTCAGTTCGACATCGTAATGTAATGACGTGTGAGGTGAATCTCTTGTCAACAATAAAAATGCTATAAAAAGGAGTACTACGAAAGTCAGTGACAATGCTGTTATCTAAGTTGAGCACGTAACACCATAAATGGCTGCATTACCATACCATCTCTTTCCTTCACCGACACCAATTCAGTATTACGGCTCTCCAATTAAAAACGTTGTGACTTGAAAAAAGACTACTAAGAGAGAGGCGATTGAAGGGAATAGCGATTGTTACACCTACAGCATGACAACAGACATCACCTCTTGTCATCAACTTATTCCTCGGAGGGAACCTTGTGAAATCTAATAAATGTGATAAACAGTGTTGATAAGCAATTTTCGAAAAAATACATCTCCAACTGCCGCTAATCATATTCCTTTCTTCAGTTTTCATCAATTCATGTTCATCAACTTCAATAATATCCCTTTTCGCTCTCCTGCAGTGTGGATATTTTTGGAGTCAAGAAAAGGACAATACTGTTAGAAAGTTGAGCAATAATATTTTTCTTTGCGTGAAGGGAAACCTCACCAAAAATAGCGTACATCAAACTTGTGTGGCGTATATTTGCGAGGTCGCCTTGAAATTCTCGCCATTTTTGGAAAAATATAATGTTTTCTTCTTTGCAAGTGAAGTGCAATGGGACTTTCCTCAAGATAGTTCCCTTAATAAAATAGTAATTTGTAAATGAGAGCATTCAGTCAGTTCAACTGCTGTCCTACAGGAGAATCGAAACCGCCTTGAATCAAGTAAGTTGAGACAACTTTAGTAATTTATCTTCCTTCATAAGCCGAATCTTCCACGAATATTCTTGTTGGCATCATTTTATTTGCATTACATTAAGTACTCCATTTAAACATTAATTGTTCGTATAATTGAATTCGTCAAATGTGACAAGATATCTCTGCTGGATGGATACAGAAGTTGAGACTGATATGCATAATATAAATTAATATAACGTTAAAAAATGTTACACGGGATGTCGTATGGGGTAACGACAAAACATGAGGCAGCTTTCGAGTTTCATTTAAAGAACTCATTTGTTTAATAATAGACGTTATCATCGAATACATTCCAGACTCAATTGTAGCTTGTAAATTCCAATTTTTATGCCAAGTGCACCTATAAAAAAGTGATCTGACAATCTCAATCTGAATGGCTACAAAAGGCCCGCACATGGATATTATGTAAGTAATGTACGCGTTCTACTTCTAAGCAAGCAAGCAGATGTTTTATCAATATCCATGTCGAAATGATCACCAACATCCATTTACTTAAGTAAGACGTAATCGTCATTCATCCAAATAGCAAATTGACCTTTATTTGCAAATGATACATACTGGATACAGGGCCAGGGCTATATCATTATCAGTTCATAGCATTTCCATGTTTTTTCGTTATCATTTATTTCTTCACAAGTTGCCTGAAAATATTTTTATGAATTTTTGGGGAGCAGTGATTTGAGTGATTGAAGCTTTACAAGATGGATTTTGACATGCGAATGTTGCAACTTTTAAGAGCTCCACTGAACGAGATGATGAGTCAAAGAACATTATTATTATGACTTCGGAGTCTTTCTCAGTCGACAACTACGTATAGAAGCGACAAAGTTCTCTGGTTAGGAAGTTCTATAAAATGCAGGAAGCTCGGATTTGTTTTCTGCTGTTCGTCTTATGTATGAATTGTTATCAATGTGGTTCCAAGGCAATTTTCCTTTAGTATTTTCCTACTACTTTTGTTGTCCTTTTCTATTAGTGATGTCCCTCGCGGACTGTGGTTGTAATTTGTGCTATTCTGTGGTGTGGTATGGGCGGAAATAAATGAGACATTCCAAATTCCAATCCAATTCAAGTTTATTTACTAAAGTAACAGTGTGACGTTGTTTGGCCAAGCTAGAACCTGGATTACGTGACATTCGACTAACTCTATCAATTTAGATTACATTCTTAATAACAACATAATAATATTGCTTGTCTTTCTCTCGAGATTCATTAGCATTTTGTTTGTGTTGCTAAAATAAGCACTTGCCTTTTTCACGTTGCTATATCCTCTTCCTACGATTTGTCACATGAGGAGCCGCATATATTTTCCTGACCCAACCGTCAACCGAATTACGTTTTTGCAAGGAAAGGTCATACAATTGAAAAGCTCATCTTCGTTTCATGTTGCCACTGCCACCATGAAATATTGGCACGACAGAGTTAGTGCACGTAACATCTTACAAATTCAGGCCATAGTTTATTTCAGATGTAGTGAGTAAGACAGAAAAACAAGGACAGCTTGACATGTTATTGTCGCTTGGATTTGCTCCATTTTCCATTGGATATGAAGGCTGGGCTCAATCATACTCTGTCTTTGTCACCAAGGACGAGAATTTTTGTACAATTTCCAGAGAGAGAGAGAGTGGGAGAGAGAGTAAGTGCGAGAGAAATCTTGATATTGTGCTGTACTCTAATATAGAAATTGGTGTGCACAATCCTCTCGTAATAGTTAAGTGACATGCGGTGCCAAAAGTGTACATGTTTCGTGTTTGTTCCCGTCGTGCATGTGCATAGGTATGTAATATTCGGAGATACACACACATTTATACTCCATGCTATTATTCTGTTCTGCAGGTAAGCGCATTATCATCTCATTATCTCTCTGCTTTCCATGTCATGTCGTGTTATCTCCCATAAAATATATTAGGCTCGACCATTCTTTCGCATGAATACATACAATTTATCATATTAAGGTCAATTTTCTGCTCTGTAAGCTGCTCCCCAGCACCACCTCAGCCTCACCTTTCTCAAAGTGCATCCATATAATATTATTGTGGACTGTTCACCACAATCCCATATCGTGCAGCTGAAATATCTTAATTCATTTTATCGGTCGCCAATCAGCACTTTTCTAAAGTCACTGTCCGTCAACTCGATTGCACTTGAGCACATGGAACAATTTTGCTAGAATGTAGCGGCTTGTAAAACGTAACGTAAAATTGTTTCATTCATGTGGACGAGGTGCAGTTGTTGATAAGCTAGCCATAAACCACATTTTGCATTTCCTTGTTTGATAAAACAAAGTTAAAGTGCACTATAATAAATCTTGTAAAGTACGATAATATTATGACAAGTAGAGTTCGAATTTTTGTGGTAAATGTAACCTTTATGGAGTTTCCATTCAAGTTTAAATCACTCAATGCGAAGCTTAGCGAATGGTCTTCGAATTGTATGTTTTTGCGCATTTATTTATGCAAATGGTAAATGTTGTGGTGCAAATAGCTTTATGAATTTTTCACCTCTAATTCCTCATCCATTCGGGTGTACATAATTCACTTGTAAAAATAGCTAAAAGTACTACATCCACGCTCATTATCTCGTATATATGGACTACTCCCATAAGTTTAAATATTTTGTTGTAGCACTCCTCGCAAAATTAATTAGCTGCCTAATTGAATTATGATGTAGAGGTTGGTGCTGGTTAAGCTCTTACCTCTCCAAGAGGAAATCTCTTGTTTTTGGCATTAAGTAATTTCAAAGTTAATACGACTTAGGTTAGGAGAGAGAGAGAGGCTTATTACGGATTGTTATTTGGATTAAAAGCTTAATTAAACAATGAAATGAATGAAGAAGAAAAGAGTAGCCGAGGTATATTTTTTTCATGTAATTTTTCCATCGTCTTTCTATTTTCTTGTGAATAAAAATAGGGAATAGGAAAAAGTAAAAAAAAACACAAAGAATACCCTGTGCCAGTAAATGATGATGTGAGGAGAGCCAAAGGTTTCATAATAGGTATTCTCTCCATCATCTCATTCCTCTCTACATTTTATGCACCTGGGTGGGTGCAAATTAAACATGAAATGTAATGCTACCGTTTTTTATCAAGGAAGATATCGCATCACTCTGTATCGGCATCAAACTTTAAACCCCTTCAACATTCTGCATAGCACCGTGCGCATGTTATACTTTTTAAGGAAAGAATTATTATTAATGGATGCACTTCACATTTCTCAGGTTTGTGCACGGATTAACAATACTTAACAAGATGTACCATTCTCAAGTGTGTAATTATTTGCTATATGCGGTGTACAATTTTATCAGTGTGTAATTCGTAATTTGGTATTTTTTATTTGTTCGTTGTTAACTATTCTAACGAAGCAAGATATATGATAGACAAGTGATCGATGCATGTGGGAATTGAGATGAGTCAGAGATACACGAGGTGGTTGGCAAGCTAGACAAATCGAAATCATATATGTGGGCAATGAAGTAACTTGTAAATTGACGACTGACTTGCAGTCCGTTTTAGATTTTTCTCTTTTATCTCCATTTGGGGGTTACATTCATAATCGTAATTAATAATTGGCCTATACCTTCAAGAATACACACACTCATCATCATCATATAAAGCCTAAATACGTCGTTGATCAGTATGAGATACACAACATAATGTACGATTTTTATGCAGTATTTTATGAAGAAGAGTGGATGCAATTTAAAAGATTGTGTGATAGCACTGCTTATAGCTTAGTTTTTTTCTGGTTTATATTATATCATCATTTTATGTTTGGCACATTTTCTATCATTATTACCAATTTAAAATGAATAATTGCCTCGAAGAACAAGCAAAAAATGAGATTTAACTACTATATTACTTTGCGCACGGGGGAGGGAAACCAGTTAAATATTTAAAGATAATGTGTACATCCATTTATGGTAGTTTATTTACCGAGGTTAGTGATACGATGTGATAGTAGTGTAAGGACGAAGGCATTACGATACTTTATGAAGGATGCAATATGTGTGAATGTTAACCTGAAAGAAAAAAACTCTGAATTTGCGTTTACATTTCACATCATAAAATTTCACGTGTAATTTTCTTTTTCACACTGTATAATATAATGTTTTTATGTACCTAAAAATGGTTTTGGGTAGAGGGTAACGGTGAAAAACTCATATTTCTGAGGTTAGGCATCGATGACTAGTGAAATGATTGGAGGACGGAGCGGAACCAGGTAATAATACCAGATCATTTCGTTCCTCTCTCTGAGTGAAAATGGTTTCTTACAGAGATTGTATGTTGTTTGTTATTCATTTTCGCCTCCATTGAAGGATAGAAAGGTGTGAAAAAGATGATGTGGAAAATGCAAAACACATTTTGATACCATTGCATTGCAAAAAATATTCTGGTTTTCGATTGCATTTTTTCTCTCTAAAGGACAAATGCGTTTCAGTTTTTCAATTGAACGAGCTATTAAACACAAGTTGACTAACAACTGAGCTCACCATCAAATCTCATGTTCCACTCGGTGAGCGTTGAACCGAAAATGATGAATTTTCGAGGATATTAAATATCCACATGATCCATCCGCATCCTACCTTTTTTGACAAACGAGGGGATCATATATAATAACTGTAATGGTTGTGATTTTGTCTGTTGCGTTGTATGATCTTTTGACTCGAGAAGAAACGTAAAACCGCATTTTAAACCTCATGAATTAGTCTTGCGGCTTGCCATTGCCTTGGTCCCCTACTGAAGGTGGACAAAGTATTTTTTCTCACTGAAGCGCAATCCAAACTTATTTTTATAGTGGGACGAAAATCTTTAAAATGAAAAGTGAGAATGTGTTGGTAAAAAACAATGTATGTATTTACAATGTGTTTAAAACTTGCATTCCATTCTCACTCCTCATCTATCCACGCCTCACTCTAGTGCTTTTTTCTAGTGGATGCATCGCTCATTTCTTTCTCGTTGGTCGATAAACTTGAACTTGACTTGTCTGTTGGTGTTTTATTGTTGTTAAAAAATCTAATTAAAACAGTAGTAGTCATATCCAGCCACCCATGTCGACTTAAGAGCACTTTGGTGAATTGGAAACGAGTTGAGGGAGGATATGGGGCCATAAAATCCCTTTTCGATTAACGAGTGCTTATATATATGTAGTAGTCAAAGCAAAAGTGATCA
Source organism: Sinodicranocentrus sp. ZH6 (assembly GCA_027743935.1). Taxonomy (NCBI): domain Eukaryota; kingdom Metazoa; phylum Arthropoda; class Collembola; order Entomobryomorpha; family Entomobryidae; genus Sinodicranocentrus; species Sinodicranocentrus sp. ZH6. The sequence continues at coordinate 8,631 of JAHZNA010004275.1, forward strand.
GAGAGCACTAGCGCAGAGTAAGGTACATGCAGAAAGGGTTGGAGTTAGAATCCACTTGTTTGTATACGTTTAAATTTATCACTTTCTTTCTTTTTTTATTAGCTTTCTGTGATCTTTATCTGTTTGGAAGGAATGGAAGTAGAAAGGTGCAAGGTGTATATTGCATATCTTCCTATAACAAAGTAGCACCTGAAGCTAATCAATATTTGAACAACATAAAAGCGACACTAACGGGTATCATTTTTGTTATGGTAAATCCTTTTCTACACAAACATTACACCGGAAAATAAACCAACCACAACCTTTGGCTGGTTCGTTGAACATTTTGACGTAATGTCCAAAAGTGGTTGACTTTTAAATGACACTTGAAGGGCTGGTTGTAAAACCGGTACTTTTTTAGATGGCGTGGGACGTGGGATGTCTTGTTATTATGTCATAGAAAAGTTATTCCAATGGCTTTTTAAAAAAATTACTACTGCTGTATAGTACACGAAATGTAATGGTGCAATTTAATTTACACTGAGAGAAGAATTAAACTTTTAGCTGTTTGTTTGGTTATAGGGTATTGTCAAAAATAAACAAGCCCATAGACTGGAGATAAATAGGAACAAGTGGGAAAGAATAGGATAAACGTCCTGAGTGTTTCGTTTAGTTAAACAAATTAAATCATGAAATTGCATCGTTTCCTATGCATCGCCACACTTACGATTAGAGTTGTTGCCAACGCACTTTTTTGTGTAGGCACGCACTGATTGTAAAATATAAAACGGGCTATGCATTAAACCCACAGGAAATGAATAATTTGCTGAGTGCGTACAATACAGTCATTTCGTCGTGATTGTACAAGGAAGGATAAATATAGGAACATATTTAATTAGATTCGTCAACTCACTTCCTTCTCATCTGCTTTCCTCCCAACAAAAAAAGTTATTCACTTCCTTTTGCCTCTCATTCCAAGTTTGAGTGTCGCCTCCATTTCAAGCTAATTTACTTCCCTTTCATTTTCCCATTATTGAGACACGCTCCTTCTCCCAGAAAATTAAAAATCAATACCATTTACTCCTTTCAGTATGCTCAAAATTGACATCAAATTTCACAAAACTTCTATTTACGTCGTTCCAACTTACCAAACTTCATTATCATTTGGCTCTCTGTCTTGCTATTTTTATGACTGCTACCGCGCTACTCTTTTAATGACAGATAATGGGACCTTTTACTTTGAGTTGAGGTCAAACCCTAAAAATTCCTCTGCAGACAGAGAGCCACATTCGCGTACGAAAAAGTCCATCCATTTTCTCTCACCGTTTTTCTCTCAGTCGAGCCACAATCCTAATCATGTTTTACGACTGTTTGTGCCAATGATGAGGAGGAAAATCGAGAAAATCAAGAGCAAAGCAAGGTGAAGTCCACAATATGGAGCACACGACCGACAAGCGAACGACATGAAGGCACGCTAACATAAAAAAAACCATACCATCCTCATCATAACCCCTTCTCAATGTGTATTTTGCTATACATCTCGATATCAAACTATCTTCTACTTGTTTTCCTGCTATACTCGTTCAGAAAACGGTGGCATTCATCCCTTTTGAGAAAAAAAACCAATGCTACTAATTAAAGCTAACCTGACAAAGTATACTCATCACACTGACCAGCTGGTTTTTCCCCTTTGTAAACAAAAGTTTTACCGTTTCTTGATTCATCATCAGTAGCAAATGAACACCTACCGATTAATTTGATAGGAAGGGATATGCAGGAAAAAAAGAACAAAGTTTCTTATTCGATTTTATATTCAGGCTGGTTTTTCGTTGCATGTGAAAGCTGCTCTATTCCTGTCGCGTGGTATGGCCGTTGAGCATTTAAGCTGATGGAAAAAAAATGTATGCAAATCGAACTGAAAAAATAACTCGTTTGTTTTTTCTCTCATCTACTGTTTTTGCATGTGTGTTGCCAGTTGCCATGCAATAATGTTGTTCGATCAGTATTTGCCATTTTTCACCTTTAGTGTCATCTCATCATGTCTGGCGTTATAGTATATAGCATTTGAGAGGATGTGAGTGTAATAATAATACAAAGCTTGCCCACTTTCTTTCAACTGATGCTCTCCACTCTAGAAACAATGGTCAACCGTCGATTTTCTTCTCCCTTTTCGTAATAGCTGTTTATACTATACGGAAGCTTTTGTGAGGTTATAACGGCATCGGTAGGGCGAGAATCATCGCTTTTTGTGAAGCCTTATTTTCATACAGATCTGCAGCCCATTTCTTCTCATCTCCTCTTGGAAAAAGTAATCTCTGAAAGAGTTATGAAGGGATTCTTTTGCGGATTGTTAAGGGAGGATGAACAATTGTGATGGTCGTTATAGGGAGCTTAATCAAAATTGCTAATGTGAGCGGCGTTAGGTTAATGGGACTCACGTTGTTGTTTGGTGTGTTGCCGACAAGGCTACTTTAATGCTTTTCAAGTAGAACTCCACCAGTCCACCAGCCAACCCTCCACACTCCACTTGAGGACCATTTTATATTGCCGTAACTTCACCGCTGTGGTCATGCTGAGCATGAGGAGCGTGTTTTGCAGCAACAATGCTTGGGTCTACATCTCTAAACTATTGTCCACTTGACAAACATATAAAGATAATCATAAACAAGTGAAATCGATCCATTCATCTAAACAACTGCAAAAAATGAGCTTTTGTCAGTTGAGAATATTTTTCTTGGGATGTGTGCTCTGTGCTTCACAGCACCGTCAACATATTAGCAGAATGAATGGATAAAAAGGAGCACACATTGTGTAGTCGTGCATTCCATCATCATATTAGTCTCATTCCCTTATGCAAGTTATATTGACCGGCGAAGAAATGAGAAAGGATGTTTTTTCTTGGTTATCATGAGCGAGATGAAAATGATTTGTTCGTGATCAAAGGGTGTCCTCGTCGTCACCTCGCTTTTGCACTTTATCAGGCGCATCATCAATGAGCGTGCGCAAGTTTTGAGATTTATTTTTTAAATGGTTAAACCATCCTTCACCTTTTGATAGCAAGGTAGCAGACAAAACGAAGAAGTACTGTTTTTACGAACTTTTCAGTTATTCGCTAGTTATTATTTTCATCACTCCTGTAGAATTATCAAGAAGCCTCAAGAAGGTTGAAAAAAATAATCATTGTAATAAAAATTCATAAATTTAAGATTAAATTAAAGTTTAAAGCTTAACGTCTTTTCAGTGGACAAGATCTTCTGCAGTTGGCAGTGAACTTATCATAACAAAATTGACAAAAATTTGGTAAACCACTTGCACAACCACCTCATGAATACTATATTTATACTCCAACTATTAGTAGTCACATTGTTGTTGATATATTGTAATGTTTTCGTATGCATAAGTAACGTGACTTGCTATGGTGACAGTGGTTCAGCGACACTTATCTGGTCACGCTGATGGTGGTATAATATGGTGGCACTGGCAGTGATTGAAAGAAGAACGTGTGGGGGTATTTCTTGAGTTAGTTTGGTCACAGCACCGGATTGAATTCATTCCGCCTAAAGGAAAGGCTACAAAAGTGGTGGCAGTTGGCGTTGGCACCCTGTCAATTTCTCTCACTCCCTTCCACTCACACACACTGAGAGAGAGAGGAGCAGAAGAAATCTATGTCTATAGCAATATTTCTTTCTTCCTCTCATCAAAACAGATCTTCTTGTAGAATCTGTGAGCGTAGAAAATCTATGGCCTGTGTCGGACTATATGATGGTGTGGTGTGAATGGGATAATGATAACTGTGAAGAATGATCCACTGCCGCCGTCTTCAAGAAATTTTGAAATAAGCCAGAGAGTAATGGAGTGAGTGAAAGAGATCAAAGATAGTAATTATCGCCGGCTCCTAATGTTGGATGGAGTCAAGAGGCTTGGGGAAGAGAAGAGAAACGCTGCAGTGAAAAAAAAGAAACCGGCCAATATCTGTGTGTGTGTAGTTGTGCGTGGGTGAGCGCAAATATTACTCAATAGCTCCATTTCGAAATTGACAGGGAAAAGAGCTAGGGCGGCCAACGCCGTGACATCAAGTAATGGGAGGAGGATGCCACGGGGTCATTCTTTAGGGTAATCTTGACATGGTATATTGTTCGGAAAAAAAATGCCCGTGAGGATATGTAAATTGTCGTGTTTTTCGATAATATTCACTCCTTCACATTTGCCATTTTTTTCATTGCATTTGCATATGATAATGTGAAGTTTATAGTGTTTGTTGACGTTGTTTTCCACTTGAGTGGATGCAACCGCTTCTGTATTCGTGTTGAGTGATGTTGAAGCTCACGCTGAAAATTAATGGCTTCTTTTGAGCAACTCTCAACAATTCGCGATGCAGTGTGTGTGAGTGTACAATTCACTCAAGATTGACATTCAACAGAGAAAATCAACCATCTGGGTGGTGTGTAGGATGGAATAGAGATCTAAAGAGAGAGGACACCCCACCATAAAAATTAAACGAGTGGGATAATAATTGAAAATTGAATATTGCCATCATGTCCATTCAGTGGGAAATATTTCTTTTTATTTGAAACGAATCCCCCTCTCCGTCACGCATCCACTTTCATAAATATTCCCACTCTGTATCACTCTCCGAAAGTCCCTTTCATTTCACAAAATTACCGTACAACTTTGTACAGATATTTGCAAATGGGAAAAAATGCAAATGTCAAAAAAATGATTTCCCATGATGATGATGTTGATGATGATAACGACGATAATGGTGGATGAGCATACAACGTGAAGTATGAGCTTTTCATCGCCAATGCGCATTTCCCCCTTTTAAAAAACTTAGCAGGAGGATAAAATAATATTTTGTCCTTTTTTCCGTATCCGTGGTTCCGCTAGATAAAGATGTCGGTGGAAGTGATGCATACAGTGGGTTAGGTAACGTAATATGCCATAATATGCAAAGCTAAAAACCTCTCCTTAAATGTCATACCAGGTCCTTGGCTTTTTTTGTCTCTCTGGTTTGATTTTTCCTTAACCGTTCTTTCTATCTATTTAACTTTGTTGTGAACATGAAAGGAATGAGAGGAGCCACAGGATGAAAAATGATAGCCTTCACTCATTCCTCGACAGAAGCTTTTGGTCTCGTCTCTCGTTTTTTTTCCTGTCCAATGCCAAAAATAAATTTTGCGAGAAAACAAAAAAAAATCCCGTAATAGTATATCCACACTCCACACGGCAGATGGATTGCGAAAAGTGCAGCAGTCTTTTAAAAAGTTATTTCATAGAGAAATTGTTTATTTTATCCCGTTCCGTCAAATATCTTGCTCGTGATTTCATGGCCATTTCTTGGCAATGCACTTGCTGTTCCATCTTATCTCGAGGTATAGAAAAGTTACTCTGGCAAAAAAAGGCATTCATTTATTTGCACTCTTTGCGATAAAAGTCCGCAGAGGGATGTAGGGCATATGCTTCTCTTCTTAATTTTAGTCAAACATCATAGTAAACTGGTAATTATGAAGCATGCAACTTGTTCATATGAATTTTCCTTGCCCTCCACTCGCTCATCACGTCGACGTTTTTATGCTGTCTGTAATAAACACAGCATGCAATGGTCTAAGTTAGTGAACTTGTGCGATATGATGTACGTGCATATGTATCCGCGAAACTCGTTAAATTCCATATGGCTAGAGCTAGTAAGACCTTCAGCTCATTCTGATCAGATATCTGGATTAGCTTGCAGTGGGTTGAGTTGAGTGAGTGCAGTGCTTGTTTCGGTTTTCCCGTATCCAAGCAATCCGCCCGTCTTGCAGACACAATAATAATATGTGACGTAATACATGCCACGAACGACTGGGCTTTCCTTTGCGGTGTGAATGCTTCCTGTTGGTGGAAGGACTTTCTGTGCTGCCGCTGTCTACTCTATTCTCAGTCGCTCTTTTTTGGCGTCCTTTCCTCGCGAACTTCAGTTTGGAATTTGGAATCGAGTAAAATGGAATTTTGAAGGGAAACAAGAAAAAAGTCGAAATTCTCAGGATAATACAACCACCGTCTTAATCTAACTTGAACTGGTTGACTAGTTGATGATGATCTTGTTTACTCTGAGTAATACGTTTAAACTAATAAGCTTAACTTTATAATACGCTTCCTTTCTCGCTCCTGGCTCCACTTCCGTGCTGCAAGTATGTCAGACCTGTGAGCTTATATGCTGGCGAGAAATATAAACTGAGATTACAACTTGGCAAAGATTTCTCACTTCTTACTCCGAATTAAGAGTGAAATGAGTAGATAAAAGTAAACTCCCATGGTCGACTCGACCGGGTGGAAATGTATAATGTAGTTGGCGAAGCCAAACCGAATATTCCCTATCTATTCCTCCTTATATAAACACGTATCTGAATCAACACCACAGTAAAATTATTTAGCACATGGAAAGAAGAGAGAGGGAGAAAACCTACCGCATATTATCGAATCTGGAACAAGCTAAACATTTTTTCTCTCTTCCTCGTTTTTTTCTCCTTCCTGTAGCCCAATTTCTCTCGTTTTTTCGTACTATTCCCATTTTCAGCTTTCCACCCGGGAGCAGTGTGTGTAGTGAGGTGAGTGGACGATTCATTTGTGGTTGCAGTTTTCATTACGCTACAATCCTCGATTTCACTTTATTCTTTCGGCGAATCCCAAAAGCAAAACGTCTTTGGGATAAGGTGAACTGGTAATTGAAAGGTTTTCAAAAGGGAAATCAATTCCATCGAAAGAAGGTCAGGTACGCAGTTTACCGCCGGTTTCCTTGTGTCCACTGTAATTTATTTTTGATTTTTTTCCTTCTCACTCGTCAACGTCATCCAAAAGGTATTAACATATGGGTGATTTTCGTCAAGTGAAAGAGAAACTGAAAGCGCAAAGTAAATAATTAGCATTTTTATTACAGTAAAGAGTAGTCAAACCAGAGGAAAAAATGGTGACGGTTGGTTGACAGGTAAATCAGGAAAGTGAGCCCAGGATATTAGAATCGACAACGGTTGGATAGTGAAAATGTGTCTACTTTTTTTGTTTACATATTTATACCACAACTTGTTTTTTCAGTGCTTACGAGACCCGTTAGATTACATTGTAACAATTTTGACATGCTAATGTCTACCTGCTCACTTAACAACATGACATACTAATTGGCCGCTAGCACCACGCTATGTTGCTAAATCGATCTTTGTCACGATCACTTTTTCAAGTAGTTTTCTCAACTTTTCCCCCTCAACTGCTCCGTTTGCGTTAGAAATTCCGAGAATTCATTTCAGACTTCAGCACCACATTCCCTTGACCCAATACTGGAAAATGTTTAAAGGGGAAGAGTGCTTGCTAACATTTTCTGTAGTTTTCACTCTTATCCTAATTGAATTAGTTTGTAAGGGCGAGAAAAAGAGTTACAAACTAACCTTTTTTCCTATGTTGCTGACAATCTGAAAAAGAAAAGTTTTTCAAATATTTGAGCAAGTTTGAGTTTGTTGATTGTATCTTTTTTAAATGGAGAGAATGTTTATTTTTTAAATCTATCGTTCGCCGCGAGCGACACAACTCCTTAGGAATTTATATACTGCATATTATTATATGTTTTTCTATTTTCTTTTGCAAAAATATCCCCCGTCACACCATATATATGAGATTCTTGGATGTAATACTAAGAAGGACTTTTATTCAGGTGGCCCGTTTAGAAAAGTTTGTAGACGGCATCGGATTCTCGCTCAGGGCAAACCTTATTTTACTAGAAGCGCTTCTAGGCAAAACTGGTCCTACAAACATACATTCATCCCATCTCGTCCTCCTGATATGATATCGTGCTTTACTTACTGCGAATTTACATTAGATATGCAAATAACACAAAGCCGCTTGTGAAAGAAGCAAAAAAACACATGTAAGACGAATGCAAATACGCATAATATTCAATTTACATCAGTAGGACGAGGCAGGACAATCCTAAAAATTCCCTCGGCCGTAAATATCTCATCTGTCGTGAAACCAACAATCATTTTTACATCGGCATCCCATAATATCATTATCATTACACACTTTTTTTCACGTTTTGTTTACCCACCTTTGAAAAAATATATGTTTTGACTCTCCTTCACTCACAATCAGTCAGTGTGCTTGTGTGGCTCTTCACATTTCCATATTGTGCTTAACCATTAAATTATATGACTCTATCTTGGCGAGCGCAAAAGGTGTGCCCCCGAGTGATATCCCTCTCTCGTGAGTATCCTTTTTCTTATTCTTTTTTTAAAAATGCTCGCTTCCCCTCCTCAAATTTTTTTTCGCAAATATTTAGCAAAAACTCCTTCCTCCCTACCTGCCAATAATTAGCAACTTATAATCCTCTTGTTCTGCGAAAATCCTAAATTCTCCCCTGTAGGCTGAATATTTCACGTAGAACATATCTCTCTCCCTGCACGCTATAATATTATTTTCTATGATACATCACGTCACGTGCTACAGCTAATTAGTATGCAGCTGATAAGTGCTCCTCTCGACTAACCAGTTGATTAAGAAGGGAAAAGGTTTCGATTTTCATAATGTGTTCCACCACACCGTCTGAGATTTGTGGGCATGTTGAAAGGCTCAAATTCCTCGTATATTCTTTAATGGCACTCGGCGACTGGGATCAAGTAGCCAAACACAGTTTTCCCTTTATTATTCTCATAAAGCCCAACTGTTTTGCAAATGAATGAATGGCAATCTTCATATTTACCAGCCACCTCATCATTATAACTATCACCATAATCAAAAAAAAAGCTGGCTAATAAATACTACAAATATGTTTGAGACGGAAAAGGGGGAGTCTGTAAGGAATTATGCTGATCTCGGCAATGATGCTGATGATGACATGACCAACGACGCGATGGTATTCTAAACTAAAGTCTGTATTTTTTTTTCCACTGGTCGACTCCCATTTACCGTCAGGGATTTCAGTTTGCTTGCCACTAGTCACCCCAAAGCTGACAAGTTTGTGCAGTTGGGAGAGTGTGCTGTTGCACACAACAAGGAACTATTGCCCTCTCCGCTAACTGTATTAGTCAACACGGAAAAATAATATATAGAATTATCATATATGCATAAATTTCCACTAACTGAGAGTAAGCTATCATTAAAGCATTTTATTTGACAACTGCATATACCAAACTTTTGTTCACTTCTGCTCCATTAGTCATCCTGTGCGCACAGAGTTTAAGTTAGAAATGAACCGAGTGTCTCTTCACTTTCATTTGTTTTTAACAGATAAGATAAAAGAATTGGCCATGGCATCCGCATCACGACGACCATCATCATTATCCATATTCAACATCCAGAGACAGGAGAGTCGTTAACTACGCGGAAAGTCGATCGCCAGCTGAAAAACTTCAGGAAGGATTTTTTTCCCTCTTTCCTAGAAAAAATAACCGCGCTCAATATTCGTCACATACCTAAACCATATCATGGGTTTAATGGTCAAGCAAACAACGACTCGAACGACGTCAACTGTTGTGGGGAGGACGACGACGAGAATGTCGACCAAGACGGTGAGGAGTGGACTAGTAACTAGCGTGAAAAGCTCATCATCATGAGTCATATATGTCATCATCATCACTCATCACTATGAAAAGGATAATATTCAGAGTCGTTGTCTCGTCCAAATATTATTATTTACGTGTGCCTTCACCTAAGCTGTGGCTACTCCCTCCTCCTTGATAAAAGCTGCTGCTCCTGTGAACGGGAAAAAAGTAGCACAGTTTGTGCGATTGTGTTGTGTTTATTTCGCTGAAAAAGTGTAAATATAGGAAGACAAGAGGGATAAATAGAGAGGAAAAAAATGAGGAACAATTATTGTCATTATCATGTAAACTGACGGTTTGTTCAATTGTCACGTTTATTTTACGCACGGATTATATTACGTAGTTGAATTACAGATAAGAAGAAGATGTGATCCAAAGCTACAGAGGAAGAAATCACAGTGAGCTGTTTTATTCAGGGAATAATGTAATTCTGGGTAGCTTTGTTCGTGGACGAGAGTTGACAAGTCAAAAGTGCAACTAAAGAATTAAATTGCAGCTTCCAGGGAAACCGTCTCATCTCTCTCTCTCTTATTCCTCCCAGTAATCAAAGATTTTTTTGGAGGAGTTTCGTCGAAACCATTACACGAGGGAAGAGTGCCAGGAAAAAAACGAGACAGAGAATAATATGTGCATATTCGCCAGAGCAATAACATCCCTCGAGGAAATTTTCTTTTCGGGTCAAAAGCCCTCCCTTCTTTTTTCGTCAAAGAGTATGATTTTCGGGGGAAAATATTTTTAGGAGAAAATCACTGGTGATATAATATTTTGAGTTTTTCTTCTCTTTCCGAGTCATGAGCGGTGTAATGACTTTGTTCACATTTTCACTCTGTGTTATTAAATGAGGATGACTTGTACGAAGAAAAATATGACGTGGGGCTGATGCCTTTTTGAAGAAAAAATAACTTCTAAGAGAAGAGTTACTTCATAGGAGATGTGTGAGTGTGGTACACAAAGATAAAAAGCAACCCGTCACATGTTTACTAGTTTGCCAAGAAAGACAGAGCCCACGCGCATTTTGATCCATATACATAAATAAGTATGTTTTCTTCTCTTTTGCCTCATATCGTCGACACAAAAAATAAGAGGGTGAGTGCGAAGTGAGTCAAAGGGAGAGAGATAAAAAACCATATAATATTTTAGTGATTGCTCACGTCCAACGTGGGACGGACGGACGTCGAAAAAGATTCCTCGATGATATACGTATAGTGCCACTTGACTTACGTTAGTTGATAGAAAAAAAGCCGACGACGACAACGACTAGGATAACTAAACCACTGCCATTTTCTTAAGACCTTGTCCATTAGAATTCACACGAGGGCTGGAGCTAAAGTGAAACTTGAAGGGAGAGAAACTGAAAAAAACGAAGTAATTTTATTGACAAAGTTCGTGCTGCTGAGAGTAAGTCACTTGTTGATTCTCGAATTACATTTTTGTGAACAAGTGGATTCAGGAGTAATCCTGTATGCAAATGAAAAAGGGTCTCTCTGTCGTCTCGTCTTTCTCAAAGGGAATACAAGAGGCTGATTGATTAGAAGAAAAATAACGAATAATGTCAATGGCCGGATGAAGTTGATTTGAGTTTGTATTGAAGTGGATAAGAGACAAAGGTTGGATTCGTTAATGAAAAGAAATGAGATGGGAAGAAGCAGCTTAACGGGAAATGACGGACAACGAAATATTTGTACTTTAGTCAGTTAGCTCTACTGATGAAGGGGAAGTGAGACACTTTGAGTTGTAGGAATTCCCATTCGGGTTTGGAAACTTAATTATTCTACTATTGTGAAGGCGTGGGAGCGGAACTAGAGCAAGAATGGATACACGAAGAACGGTTTCTCCAGAGTCGGCCTTGGCGTCTGACATTTTCGACAAGTTTTGTGTGGCATACACTCTCAAAAGCATTCTTATCCATTACCGCCAACTGTGTTCTGTGCTGCGGTGCAAGCCTACTCATTTTCCGGATTTTTACCCAAGACTGAAAGTAAGTTGAGTGGGGTGATATGAACGCATACATTTTTTTCCATGGGAAGTGAATGTCTAAATATGAGAATTGGTTTCTATAGAGCAAGCTGTGCTCATGGAGGGCACAAGGTCTGTGGGCAAAATTCGAGAAGAGAGCATCTCACAAGTGCTACGGGCGTGGAAAGGCGTGTCAAGATACGAGGGTGCGTGTCTTATGAATTAATTACTAGTGACATTTTTTTGGGAAAATAAACAAGCGTTTTGGAAACTAATTTATGATTTATTCTGATCTTTGGAAGCAATTTGCATATAAATAGCTTAACTGATGCATACAAAATGTGGACTCGAGGTTATGTTTCTTTGGCTTTTGTTCGTTAACAGGACTACGCGGACACTGCGAAGCTCCTGTCACATGAAAACATAAGCACGGAAAATCTCATGATTTATGCCCTCGAGGCTGCAATCTTCTCCACAGAGAATCAATTGCCCAACCTCGAGTTTGCCGTCAATCACTATGGCCAACCGGATGTGGCAATGTTTGACTTTACGGCAATGTACGCCGCTGAGAATGCGTGTCGGGTGATACAACGCAAAAATCACAGGTTGCTCATGACTCTAGTTGGCGACAGTTTGCTGGAGGTTAGTTTCTTGGAATACTCCACCACTCCTTTAAAATTTAAATTATATCATGTGAGCAAAATACTTATTCTTCTTTGTTATTCGTATCCAGCCTTTCTGGCCAACTGGCTCAGGTTGTGCTCGTGGCTTTCTCAGCTCGTTCGACACTTGCTGGATGATTCGTAGCTGGGCAAGTGGGTTGAGGTCGCCTATGGAGGTAATGGCCGAGAGAGAGTCCATCTATCGATTACTTGCTCAGACCACACCGGAAAACCTGAACAAAGAGCATACAAGCTATACAATAGACCCACACTCTAGATACCCCAATTTGAACCTAAGAGCTGTGATGCCGTTTCAAGTAAAGTCGCTGTACGACACCGACGAAACTGTACCCGAAATCACGGACAGTGTTGAAGGACAGCAGTTGCTGGAAGCAGAGAAGATTTCCAAGAAGCGAAGGCGAGGTAAGAGAGCGGAGAGGCTACTTAATGTGGAGGTAAAGGTAAAGAAATAGTTATTTATTCAATATTATGCCTGTGTTCTCTCAGATTCTGTGATAGCGGTGGACGCATTGATAAGTTGGATGAGGGACCAAGTTTCCTGCTACGGGCTCGAGGTCAGTGATGTTCGTGATGCCTTTGTTCGTGGAGATGTTATCTGTGCAATCATTCATCGTTTCCGTCCTGATCTCATTGAGTTCCCCCTCCCATCCGAAGAGAACGTTGACCCTGTGCACACAGCCGCGTTTAGAAACCAACACGCATTTGATCTTCTCCACGAAGAGTATGGGCTTACCCATGTAAGAAAAAACTAAATTACTTTTTCTCAGTAGCCTAATAACTTTGAGTGAGTCTTACGATCTAACTTTCCTTTTCAGGTGATGAGCGGTTGGGACTCAGTGCAAAGTTGCTCCCCCGACTTTCTCAGTTGTGTCGCGTATTTATCCCAAGTTTATGAGATTTTTAGGGGAGAAATCCCACAAATTAAATATCCTCGAGTGGTATGTTCCTCAGTTTTAATTGCTTTTTTATTAGCTCTTCTAATTTGATTTTCTTTGCAATTATTCTTATCTCACTTGTTGGGTCTACAGGAAAGCTGTGACGAACTTGAAGAACCTGAACAAAGATCTAGTCAACCTCAATTTAAATACACATATAAGCCGGCAATATCCTCGAAACATGGCTCAAGTAATTTCGCATGGAGTATATAACGGAATTTTATGTTGAACTTCGTATATGAACTCATGTCATGGTTTTGGTTAATTTTCTTCCAACAGCCAAGCCAACCGGTCGCCGTAGTCGAATGTCCTCTTCCGGAAGAGAGAGTCGAGAAGGAGACAGCGAAACATCAGCCAAAAGGCATAAGAAGAGACGTAGTGAAGATCGAAGTAGTCGGTCAAGTGTTTCTGGAGGAAGTGGAGCCATCGCAGGTTCATCAAATCACTCGGTGAGTAGCTACTTGTGGAGTTTTCTCGGCAAATTTAATCCTTACGCTAGTCCCACCAACTCCCCACCCCAACTAGCCCCCGAGGTGAAAAAAGAAAGGAAGAAAATTGACCCCGTAGAAAGTGAACAACGTCGAGCGGACATTGAAAAAAATCGAGCTGAACGCCAAAGGAGGCGAAAACAAGATAGAATGCTGCAAACAGAAAGATTCATCAAGAGCATGCGACTTCTTCATTTAAATGATCGTTCTGCACTCATCTCAAGCAACAGAACTCATCCTATGGAGGTGGATGATGGAGAAGAAAATGATGAAAATGAAGATGGTGATGAGAACGACGAAGGTTACAAAGACTACACCTATCATCTCTATCGTCAGACTGCCCCCGTATTTCAAGAGCGATTACAACATCTCGAGCGAAAATTGGCTGTGAGGCTGAATTTATTTTTTCTTGGCGCGTGACGTGTGGCCCTTTGCAGATGTCAGCATATTAACAAAAAAATATATTAACGCCGCATCTTGTGATGGTTTTTGTATTCGTACTCGTAGCCTAATCCAAAAGGTGGATAACTCCCAAACTACGATCCTTGTTTCGTAACAAGAGTAATTCTATTGATTTACACAATTAGTTAGGTGGTTTGCGGTGATGTTGCTCATTTGAGTCAATAACATTAACCTTTAATATACCCCTCGACCCTTTTCATTTCTAAGTTTTTCTTTTCTTCTGCTACTAGATAGTGCTAACAGCATTGTATGTATTTTCAGGGTCGAGAAATTCGAACAACTCTTGGGGGCCGTCGAGGTGGTGGTGACGGAGACTCCAGCTCAGAGAAGAATGTACCTGGACTTGCCCGAGATCTCGAGGCAAAGTTGAAAGGTAGACCAACGTCAGACGTAGAAAAGCAGAAACCAAAAGACTTAATTCGTGCCATTGGGAAAATCGAAAAGACGGATTGGAACGTGCAGCTAATTGAAAAGAAAATTGCAGAGAACAAAGGTCCCTCTACAACCAAAATTGATAGGGATGATAAGGTGCCGAAATGGTCCAGGGAAGCGTTTGATGACAAGGTAAGAGATGTGCAAAGTATTTTTCTCGATATTTTCCTGCAAAATTCCTGTAAAACTACAATTTAAAAAATGCGTTAAATGTTTAGCGGGAAGCCTTAAAACGAAAAATGGAAGGATCTGCCACAGCAGCTGCAGAAGTAGACGGTAACGACAAAATTCAACAATTTGAGGAAACAATGAAAAAACTGGGCAGTAAATTGAAAGAAGGAAACGCTCTTGAAATCGGACAACGGGGTTCAAACAAAGTATCTGCAATGGCGGAACAACTCGTGCACAAACTAGAAAAGCCAGAACCAGCTGTCCAAAAGCAGCCCAGTGTAAGTTGCATTAATTTTAAGTACCATTGCCTTTTGCATTTATTTTAAAACGATCCCAAATCATATAATCATATTTTTAAATCTTCATAAGCAGGTAGCTCGTCCTGTATTCGAGTTCCCAAAGAAGGGTGGCTCGGAATGCTGCCACTTTTGCAAAGAGCGTGTTTATGTCGTGGAGAGGATGACTGCCGAAGGGAAATTCTTCCATAGGAACTGCTTTCGCTGTGAATATTGCAACACAGCCCTCCGAGTCGGTATATTCAGTTCCAGTTTTGTATACTTCCAGCTGTGTATGTGTAATGTGTACTAGCCTCAAGCTTGTAATATCCAATTTTTCAGGAAATTACGTTTTCGACCGAGAGGGTCGTTACGGAGATAGATTCTTTTGTACCGCTCACTCCAACACGATATGGTTGTACGGATGGAAAAAGTACGACCAGGAAATCGCTTCTGACACTGGATCTGGAGGAAAGACATCTTCAGGAGAACAACGGGCTGTTGGGCATCCTGTCACCCCAACAAGCCAACAGGTCAGTCATCGTCGTAAGAAAGGCTTGGTTAACGGTACCACATCATCGCTTCTCGAGTCACCAGCACTACCAGCGTCACCTTCACGAGATAATTCTCTCATTATCGAGCCGTTTGAAATGGAACACGATCTTTTTATTGCTGCCCCCATAAAATCCTCTTTCTACATCCTTTTTGCCTTCATTCTTTTTGCAATCTCTTTTATTTTTAACCCCCCAGAGATTCACGACTTTATCGTCAATAACTTGGATCTAGTCTCGGTCACTTAGGTTTTTGCAGTGACTTTGTACGAATCAGAAATGAAAAAAGATAACCTGCTATAGTCACATTTTTGTTTTGCAAAATAGTCAATGCAGTTTTATTAATTTTTATCCCAAAAATTCAATTGTAAGTCAGAGCTTGTTAAAAGACTCGGATTCATTTAGGCATATTAATTTTTAGAGACAAAATGTCTTTTCCTTTATCTTTAAACTTCCCTTTTTGAGTACATTTTGGGAAATTATCTACTTATTCTACTACTTTACTAGCTAAGAAGCCATTCGTTTCTTCTGTTGCACTGCGCACTTCTCTCTCTCTCTCTGTGAAACTTTTTGAGTTTTGAAAATTGAGGGTTTAAAATTGAATCCTTATTACCTGAATTCTTATACCTGAGTTAGAGTTCTAACAGTTGCAGGTTCAACTGGGGAGATGCGCGCTACAAATTTATATAATGCAGAATGTTTTGCATTCGAATATTCTTCAATCTTGAAATAGATTACCTATGCTTACTTGTGTACTCTAGTTGTAAAAAAACAGTCATTTTTGCACATCTCTGTAACACGCTCAACGATATAGCTGATATTGTACTTTTAGTATTTAATACGCTACTGTATGATTTAAGTTGTAGAAGTGCCCTAGTGTATTTTAGTATATCATAACGTAATTGATTGATGTCGATGATGACTACGCTCTGAGTTTTTTTACTTCCTCTCACCTTTCTCATTTACAGCTTTATTATGCACTCATGAACAATTCAGATATGATGCACTCACAATCGCATTCAACATTTGCTTGTTTTGATGAAAAACGTATTCAGTCGGTCAACCCCCGACTAGTCTCACTATGACGCACAATGTCAAGGTCAACAATGTATAGAGCTGCTTGTTTCAAAAGCTTGATGAGATCTTCAATGCATGCCAGTCATTTAATTTTTTATTATTAAGTGTTCCATTGTAATAAGCAGAAACATTTTAAAAAGATACTTTGATAAATATGTGTTTCTTCGTTTTTGTTGACCTTCTCTTATCCTAGTTGGAAAACTATCTGGCTTTAATCATCTTTACTATTTCTTATTTTTATAATATTACATCTGTCGCTTAGAGACAAATGCATGCATTTGTTATTTGCATGGCATAAACAACTCTATAATTTGATAATGATTCAATTAATTTTTTTCTTTCTTTCTTCTTATTATGGCTTATCTTCGTGTTACCTAAATATATTGCATATGGACACCATAAATTTTACTCATTTGTCAAGATTTCATAATAACAGCGCATACGTAACATTTCTCACCAGATGGGCTGACGTCAATGTGGAAAAATGTCAAGAATCTGTAGGCATATTATATGCCTACAACATATATTAGTTTGAAAATATACAATGTTCATCTGGTCATATGGGACAAAGACCACTTTTACTTTTTTTTTTACTTAAAAGGAAAGTTAACCTATTCTAATAAGAGCACAGGTTTATAAGCATAAGCGATTTATGCCAAATAAAAGAAAAAAGGTTTGTACTAGTTTTGCTCGCTATTGTAAATTTTCCGCCATGTGTCGTAAAAAAGAAGATAAAAACCTTGTTATTTTTACGAGTCAATGGCGACCGCCACAAAAAGGTTTACACGTCAGTAGACAGACATTCATAAAGATCTTGATAATAATCTACAACTCGTAAATATTCGACAAAAACAAGGAATAAAAAAAATTGTCACTTGACGTTGTCAGCAGAACAAGACCTGTTTCTATTTTCAAAAATGGGTTGTATTATTACAATGATGACAGTTGCTCCTGGTTATACTACATCATCATTCATCTGCCCCACCACTGACGTAGATTTTTGCATTGTGTGTGTAATAAATGTTCTTTGTTTTTGAAGACACATGCGCTCAATAAAAATTGGTTGGGAGCGAGCATGTATGTGTGTGAGAAATGAAGTGACGTGGTGACGTTGGTTAGGAATGTAAAAAAAGATGAATGAGTCATTTATTTAGAATTGAATGAATGAGTGCGAGTGTGGTAGCTTGCTGATTTATGTTAATCCTGTCATATGCATCCAAATTAGTTATGTCTACAAAGGGGCATCATTCGTTCAGACGAAGTTAATCTTGTGTGTAATATTTCTCGTATTTTTTTTATTTTTGATTTAATGCATTTAACTTGGATGGATTTATGACCTAAAGTAAATTATATGGATTAGAAGATAGCATAATGCTAAATTTAGGACGACCTTGACCTTCAAGCTTCTGATAGATGTGCATTATGAAAGGGTGATAGAATGGATGTAGTGTAAATTGCGTGTGAATTATGTATGATAAAGAGAGAGAAATGTGTGAGGTGATGTATGACGTCGAATGGTGACTCGGGTTGATGAAAATGATTTCGAGTTTTCAATTTTGATTTTTTTTATTTGCAATTCTGCATGCCATGCTTTCTAGGAAATGTACTAGATAAATTGCACTAGTGTAGTGATGCTGACCACGCTTTTTTCGAATTAAGAATGTATTTTTTTGCTAACTCTGTTGATGTGATTGCTACGGTAATTAGATACTATCCGAGATGGATGAAAGAGGCACGACTCCTGAAAGGGTTGAGTTTGAAAATTCCGTTGAGTGTGCGTCAGAAGACGATTTGCTTAGCGAGATGGATGAGGATGAGTGGACAGATAGGAATTTTGGAGCCTCTAATGCTGACAATAACACACCTGATGAAGCATCTGACTTAAGGTAACAATATTTACTGCTCGGCAAAATGCTGCTTGCATAGATTTTTTTTTATACCATTTCCTTACAACAAATCCTGTCGACGCCATCCACAAAATAATTAAAATAAATGTTTTACGAATAAGCTTACGCAGTAAAGTTTAGTTAATGCTACAACGTAAAACAACAGTAGGGGGAAATATACTTATATGAGTATTATGATTGCAGCGATGATGACGACATCACACCTGAGGGAAACAAAGCGGTAGAAGTGAATGAAGGATTTAAAAGAAATCTACCTGAAGTACCTGCTCTACCTGAAGGTGACTTTTATTAGCTTAAAAATACCTAGAAAAATCCTCTTTCGATTATGGTATTTAACGGAAATTTTTGTTGAACTCTTTGTTGTAGACAATATACCCAAAAAAGACATGGATAGCTCAGATTCGGATACAGAAGTAGCCTCCGGCGAAGAGTCTGACAATGGCTCATTAGAAGAGGAAGAGGAAGAAGATGAGGAGGATGAGGAAGATGAAGAAGATGAGGATGAAGACGAAGGGGGTGGTAGCACAACGGAAATAGAAACAGATTCTGAATTCGCCGAAGATCCCCCACACAGCGTTCCTGGTACAATTCCAACAATTGTGGTTAACGAGCCAGAACAGATTGTCACCAGAATGATTGATTCCACACCTATTAGTCATACTCAAACACCTACAAAAACAGGGAGTGGGCGGAGTCGAGGTCCACACCATCATCACCATCAAGGTCATAATAACCACCAGTCTTCCATTCCTACTATTTTTCACATTGAAGACCTAAACAATCGAATGGTGGAGCCAGTCAAGAAAAGTGTGCCTGAGCGTACCCTTCCGAGGGTGACTTCTGTTCCGAGAAAGTGGGAAGGAGTTCCTATGAACGCTGAAGGATTTGGTTCGAAAGCTCTAGAGCTGAAGAAAAAATATTGGCAAACAAACAATCAACCTATGATTGGTATTGGAGCTAAGAAACCAGGGCAAGATTCTGCAGCCCAGAATCAATTCCGAAGTGTGCTCGACATGATTTCTGAACAGCAAAAGCTGCTACAACCTGCTCCAAAGCCATCAGCTACAATGCAGGCTTTCCTTGAGGGAGCAGAAAAACTAAAAAACAAGTCTATTTCGCCTTTAAGCGCTAGCCCTCGAGCGGTGGATCAACTAGGTAACGACAAAACTGCAGATGCCATCGGTTCCATGTTGCCAAAATGGGGTGGCGGAGAAAATGAGAACAATATAGGGACCACGAATGGAGTTGTTATCAATCGGGAACTGAAATCCTCCTCACAACAAACCGTCGACAACACTCTGAACATGAACAGGCTGAACTTGGAAAAGACTATTGAAGCTTGTCAGCAAGCAGTGACAGAGAAGAAATCAGATCTCAAACAGAACAGAACATCTGAAGAGAAACAAGACGTCGGGAAGGAAAAAGATCTCGGGGATGAAACGCCCCGTCCAATAGAGGAATCTGGAGAGGAGCTTCCAGTAGACAATACTAATGCTCAATTGATGGTGAATGGTGGCTCATCCTCCTCCACCGAGAGTCCTCTCGTCCTCTCAGATGGGATGAGCCAGTCTGAAACAGAAACTCAGAGTACGATCATTGTGACGAATAAGGGTCAAGTGGACAACGATCCTGCGAAAACACCAATTGCGGAAAAGCCATTTGAAGCGAGTGTGATCGTCCAAGAGCAACAACCTCCTAGAGCAGACACTGCCGAGTCAGTAGAGGAAAGTGACAGTGACACCGAGACCGGCTCTGGAGAGCCTCTTTCAGACTTGGACGATTTAGACATTGAAGAGATAAATCACGTAAAGATGGAACCTCCTCGGGTTGAAATTGAAGATGAATTTGGCGGAGTCACCCTTGCAGTAGATGTCGACCAAGAAATTGACGACTCTGTAAGAATAAGCTCCTCTGACTCTCGAGATTCTT
The DNA here is from genome assembly GCA_027743935.1 of Sinodicranocentrus sp. ZH6. Lineage (NCBI taxonomy): Eukaryota > Metazoa > Arthropoda > Collembola > Entomobryomorpha > Entomobryidae > Sinodicranocentrus > Sinodicranocentrus sp. ZH6. The sequence goes on from JAHZNA010004275.1 coordinate 29,042, forward strand.
TGAACTCTGGAGTTTTCCTTGAAACAGAGCTCTCCGACTGGGCCAAGGAGGGAGGGAACGAGTGCAGCGAAATGGAAGTGAAACCTAGTAAAAAGAAAACTCGATCAAAATCTGCTTCTGGTGGGAAACGACGGGACCATGTGTCGGAAAGTGGGAGCTGTAAAGAGAGGAGTCAGTTGGCGCTGGAACTGGAAGACATGGATTTTATGGATGTAGACGGACTCAGCAGTCCTGAAGACAACCATCAAATTGGAAAGAGAAAAGAAGGTTATGCCAAATTAGAGACTGAAGAAGAGGAGGTGGAAGGTGAAGGACCTGAATCTATTTTACCTGATTTTTCTGTCGTTTTGAGAGCATCCGAGCCTCATGACGAGCAGCCCTCTCCCACCACCATGGAAAGACAGCAGAGACCCACATACAGTAGTGATGAACAAGACGACAGAAGTAGCACTCCCACTGTTGAATCCTGTTCTGCTAGTCATCCCAAAAAAGAGAGTAAAAGTGGAAAAAGTAGTAAAATTCTTTCACCAAGTCATACTTCCAAACAAGATAAGAAAGTTCCCAAAAAAATGCAACTAACTGAAGCCATTAACCCAGTCCTTGTGCAAAAGAAGCCGCAAGAAATTGCCCTGTTGGATCGCGTTGTCCCCTTTTCCAACGCTAGAGATTCTCTGGACTATCGAAAAATGAAGGGAATCACAAGTCCTACCAAATCCAAAGATCTGTTTTCCACCTACTGCCTTCCCTCTGTGAAAGGAGAGTTGTCTGAAGAAGGAGATGATCTAATTTCCCTTACTGGAAGTGGAAATTCAAGAGTTGCAGAAAACCAGCAGTCACCATCCTCCTCTTCCCGTGGGATTGGAGGTATGATTGGTTCTCCTCTGCGGAAACATGCTTCTCCAGAAATGGCCAGAAGAATTGAGGAAATCCATAAAGAGCGTGCCAAACAAAATGACCTTATTCGTTCAATGGTAATGGGAAGGATTAGGAAAAGTCCTGAAAAAAATAGCCGGAGAGGATCTCGTGGGTCCCTGAGTCCTTTGGGACAATCGTCCTCTTCCGGAGCATCAGCGTCTGGGTCTTCAGAACACGTTTTGAGGTGTGAGGATGAGGGTGCAGATTCCAGGCGGAGTTCCCAAAATTCAATCCTCTCTCAGTCCAACCACTCTCAAGATGGGGGTGAAGAGACAGACGAAAGTCTAAGAAATTCTAGTTCCGCCAACGAGGTAGAATATCCTTCCAGAGATAGTAGTTCTGCCGCAGAACCCATTCTAGGTTGTGAGCGTGTCTCCTCACACACCGACCTTAGTGGAAAGAGTGCCTCTTCGTCTCAATTCTCTAGTGAGAATAGTATACCTCACCATCAACTAGCCAAGTCGTCCTCTACCAGCAGTCAAAGTCCTCCTGGAGGAAGTCAGTTTGCTGGAGGGGTGACCAGTCCTAGTCAACAGCTTCCCGCGCAACCCCACCCTCACCAACCTTACGAGCCAGTTTTTACCTCTTCACCAAGATTCCGAAACAGACCCAAGTTCGAAAATCCTCTAAGTGTTTACCAATCTGTGACAAATCCGCCCACCCCAGTCAACCCGTCAACTATGGCAGGTTTTGCGGCTACTCCTGCTTTACCCTCAGGTTCTGAAGGAGTATATTCGGGCAAAGAGCAAAACCGTGGGGAAGAAGGAAGAGGAGCACCAAGTACAAATAAATCGATCCAGGCACTGAAAAACCATTCGCCGTCCTTTTACCGTTCAATGCCAGACCTTTCTGCATTCCTCGTGTCGTCCTCAGCTGCAACAACAACGGATCCGTCTGGGTCGGATGGGAGTGGTAATGAAAGTGCAAGGGGATTTGTTACTCCGGATGTGAGACAATGGGAGACTTATAAGCATATAAGAGCAGGTCATGCGTCTGTAGATAGAGAAAAAGCGAGGCAAGCGGCAAGGGAACGAGCGCGTCTAAAAAGTGATGAAGAACTCGGGCTGAGTCCTACCGACTACGCAAACATTAAGGAGAAAGTGAGAAGAAAAGCGAGCGTTCCTGAGGATGACGTCTTTAAATCAGGTAGTGTCCCAACTACTCCAGTCAGGGAAACAATGCGAGGCGGATTTGGACGAAGGGCCCGTCCAATGTCTGACGTGTTTGATGCAGCATTTTCTCTCCGTCCCAATGTCGACTTTCCAATAACAAAAACCAACCCATTTTTAGTGTCCTCCCCGACTCATCCACACGAGCAAACGGATACGTACGGACTTGTAGATGATGGAGAATGGTACCATTATCACCAACCAAATGAAACGCAGCATACTAGCCAAGCTCTTTCAGAAGTTGAGGAACAAGGTTTTGTCCATTTAAAACTACGAGTAGCCTCTCCCGGGAAGAATAAGGGTGGATCGGAGAGGAAAATTTCGCCAGAGAAGGCGAGAAGTATGGGATGGCCAAATGATGGACAAGGAGCGCAAAACTCTTCACAAGACTCTGGCTTGCCTAGTTATTACTCGCCACCACCAACAGCACCCACAAGCCCACCAATCACGTCTGCCAGTAGTAGAACACCGTTGTCACTCACACCGCGAGCGGATGGAAATTGGTTCTTTGAGAAGCCCGAGTCCACATTGTCGTATGCCACCCGACCGAGGTCAAACACCCTATCGGATTTAAATCTGAGTCCTGGCTCCTTCCATACAGGTAGTCATGGTTCTCCTATTAATAACCAATTGAGTCAGAGCACTGTTGGTTCGCCACATGCACAAATTGAATCAGCACGCTTGTCCACTACGGGGACTGAGCTTCCCAATGGTAGCACTGCTTGCTTTGGTGAGCCAAATGTGGCCAGCAACATCGGCATTAGGTCAGAGCCACAGCCGAGCACCCTGTCCCAAGTTTCTGTCGCAATTTCCAACAAAACCAAAGCACTCAGCACTGACACCCTGCTTGACGACTCTGACTGTCAACTGTCGCCGCCGTGTGCACCTGAGCGGGCAAAAGGGGTAAGCGTACCGGATATTGCTCGATCAGTTTCTAATGAACCACGTGTATCGACAGAGAGGAAGCATCGCAAATCGAAGGACAGGGACCGAAGGCGAAGTTTGATCCAAGCAGTTTCTGACTTTTTTAATCGGGGATCATCTTCTGCGGCAGGAAGCAGCAATACGTCTCCAACCGACAAGTCTTCTGGTCACTCTCACTCCGCGGGGTCTGGAGGAGGCAATGGCATTGGAAATTTGGAGGGAGACAAAGGGGCTCAATTCACAGCCAGTGCTACAAATCTTTCTGCAAACGGGGCCAAGGAGAAGTTTTCTATTTTTAAACTCACCCCAAAAATCTTGCAAAGTAAAGAGAGAAGGAATTCCAAGTCCAGAGAGATCATATCTCCTCCTCCACCAGCACCTGGAAGTTGTGTACCAAACCCAATTTTGGATTCAACAATTCCTCCGCCGAAACCGGCTAGAGCCAGTTTTGCTTATTTACCTCATCAGCCCGAAATGGTGATTCAAAGACTAACCGCCAGTCCAACTACTTATAAGTCAAGTAGATCGAACCACGGAAGGCCTATGGATTCAGGAAGTGAACACATTTCCCACGCTGGCTCTTCCAATGCCTTGTCTGGGTTAGGTGGGACGGTAGACCATATGGCTACGTTGTCAATTGTCACTACACCATCTTCTAGACCAAGCACAAGTCAGACTTTGAGAATGAGAGCGGATCAGAATTATCGAGTAAATGGAAGAAGGTATTTTCATTACATTGCATTACCATTAATGTTTTATTTGTTGGCGTTGTGGTTGTGATTTATTTCATTGGTGTTTCACAAAATATTTTTTTACCTAGTCGAATGCGGGAAATGCAGGCGATTCAATTACAACTGGAGTCCATAGATGCACAGCAGCGCTCTTTGGAAGTGAAGGGTGTAGCAGTTGAAAAGCGAATTCGTGGAGAAGAGCATGGTACGCGGGGCTTCAATTAAAAAAAATAAAATGTTAGAATATAAATAACTGAAATGAATGCTCATGCATTTAATTCTTGGCTAAAACTGATTTCCAGATGACAAGCATCGGGACGAGGCTGAATTAATGGAGGACTGGTTCACCTTAGTTCGTGAAAAGACGCGATTGGCCCGACTTGAAAAAGAACTTTTAGTACGGGCTGAAGAATTAGAGTTGGAAGCAAGAAAGGAACGGCTGGAAGAACAGCTAGACAACAGTTTACTTTTGAAAGGTACTTACATGAGATACTTTGCGTGGCTTCAAATGCATACCATTTTCTGAAAATGTTTACAAATTACGAGTTTATATTTCAGATGCGATAAAATCCCCAGAAGATAAAAATCGGGAGATAGAGCTCCTTCACGAGTTGAGAGCGGTGGAGGAGCAGCGCGGAAAATTGCTCTCTAATTTTCACGAAGATGTTCTCCAGTAGGCACTCACAATGTTATCAAGAAATTTATTAAGATGATACGATTTTCCCTCGTTTCACAATTTCCTTGGCTGTTCCAGATATGACAACGAGGATGCCGACCTTGAAGCAAAGATCTCTTCGTCCCGTCTTTCTCCCAAAGAGTCGAATGTCTGATATCAAATTTTCAGCGTCAACCTCAAGTCCAACCGGAGGAAGACGAGTCCAACAATCACCTACTTTGCTACACTCCTCCTTCTTGTTCTCTTAGTCCCTATCAAAAGCTCGCTTCGTGTGAATAACCCTGTGAGAAACGTTAAATGTTGATGAATACCAGCAACCTACAGGACGCACATTAATTCTGTCCTTTTATCTACAAAATCTTAAGCTTCAAGCCACATGTAGTCATGAATTTTTCGAATCTGTGAATCTTTTAAGCGAATGAAAACATTTCTATCGCAAATAACTACTTTTAGGCTGCCTTGTTGCGTAGAAAAAACGTAGAAACGTAGCGTATAGAGTTGAGAGATATATTACGTAAAAATGTTATGTGAAGGTATTCTTCTTAAAAACGGTGCCTGCAAGCTGTGCTGCAGTGCCACTGTCCAATAATCTGTTAAAAACTGTTCAAAAGAAATGTTTCTAGCTTTTCCATACCGCATGTGTAGCGTATATACATACCAGCCTTCTTGTGAAATAATTGTAAATAATTGTTAGTCTAAGGTTTGAAAACGCGTAGAATGACAACATTAACTAGCCAATATTTTTCTTAGCATAAAATACTTCCGACTTGAAATAAGCGTTAAGAATTGATAAAAATGTGAAGTTGAAGGAGTTTTGTCGGAAGTAAATATTTATCTTGCATAATATTAAAGAAGAAAGGTGGCGAACAAAAGAGAGAGAAAACTCTTTGTTTCGTATTGTAAATAATATGACAGCAGCTTAAGTACACAGATTATTTACAAATACAAAGAGTAGCAAACATTAACAATCTATATTTAGTTGTTAATACTGAAATGCATTTTAGATTGTTTAGATTGCCTTATTCATGACTTTTCCGATTGTATATATAACATAATACATAGTAGGCTAAAGACTTATTGTTTTTCAGTAGGAGTTAAAACATCCGCAGAGCGTTAGCTTTATTCCAAACTCTAACTTGATGTGGATTATTGCTCTAGTTTCATTTTTGTATTTCAGTAATATTCTAAATAAACTGAAAACTGTTTGTAAATAGCTTGAGGTTGTACACAGCTTGCTCTGTCAACAGTTTACGGATATTTACTACCAAAACAAATGAGAGAAAGGAAGTTACCAGAAAATCTACCGATTTTTTAGCTCTGTAATTCTCATCTCTAATCCTTTGTAGTGTTGAATTGTTGTGTTTAACATACATTTATGTTTTGTAGATTTTGTAGCTAGATTACTCATGTGCAAATTAATTCATTCATTTATTTAGTTTACCGTGTTGTTTTTGTACCCATAACATTCATAATTTCGTAAAAAAATTCTCAGGTTCATTTATGCATAATTTATTGCGTACATTTTGCGAACTAACTTATTAAACGTTTGTAAATACTTTAATTAAGAGTTAAATACATCGTATAGTTTGTCTAGATTGATTGGGAGCGAGAGCTATCGCTTTATGGTTGATGAAAGAATGGATATATTTTTGGCGTTGTAAATTTTGCCAGCAAGAAGTTCTATTTTGATAAAACAAGAAAAAAATATTGTGTTGGTTTATATTCTGGTGAGGAACAAAATGCATGGGATATATCATGTTGAAACTGATGTGTATTTGTGCTAAGGATTTTTTGTTGTTAATTCTACACGTCCGTGATCTGTCCTGTATGTAGAGAGAGAGGTCATCAAAATGGTGAAAAAGCTCGAGTTTGCTATTAAATAATATTTAAATCTCTATGCAAATCCATTTCTCTTTGTCTTAGCGCTCACATATGTAGAAAGACGTTTTTTCTGAACGATATTATTAATCGAAAATGATCGACTGATTTTTATTTGTAAGCTTAAATGAACGCTAATAAAAAATAAATGATTAACAAGAACAACCACAAAGTGCTTATATATTAGTGTCTGGATATTTTAAGAACCTCATGTTGCATTCAAATTCAAATTAAACTTTATTAGAGTGTTAATTAGTTTTAGGCATATACATATGCTTGTTCTCGCAACCATAAACCTTACGAAGCATCGTTAGTCACACAATTGACGTATCAATCAGGTCAAATCCGAAATATTACAAGTCATTAAGTCAAAATTACAAACCGAATCAATTGCCATTAATAGTGAAAGCGTCGAAAAACTAATTAAGTTACATCAATGAAAAACAATAATGCTAGAAAGACATTATAAAAGCATTGCTTATTTTAAGCAAGCCATAGCATGGATTGCTAAAAGATATAAAATTATACATGTTTCCTATGGATTTCCTTTGTCCTATGTTATAATTATGCATTTCCTTTGTTTTTTAAAATAATCTGGTGTAAGTGAGGAATGTCACGTAGAGGATTTTTCAACTTTCCTATGATAACGATATGATGGGAATAGGCAATACTCATTCTCCTCATGTTATTCAGTTTTTTCCTTAGGTATTTATTTTTGTGAATCTCACGGTCCCATCTCCCATAATAGTTATGCTTAAAAGTTTATGAGTCTGTCACAAAGACGCATTTTGTTTTGCTGCCTATCTTTCTAAAATGGAATTCTAAGAATGCCTTGGCGTCGATTGCATCATGAATGCAGACTCAAATGTTATTAGCAGTTACATAGCTTGCAAATTTTTTTTGGCTGAATGAAATGACAAGCCAAAAGGTACGCACTAAATTTTTGTCACTGCATCTTTTAAGCATTAAATATTATTATTTGATTACACAACCTAAAAATGAGCGATCACATACAACCCAACTAATTACAAGTTGCATTTACAAAATCGTATCATCTCAAGTTCATGGTTCATGTGGTCCACTATGAAAAATTAAACCAATCTAAGACAATAAAAACTACGGCGAACATGGCTATATCTTCTTGGCTTCATGCTTTAATAAAAAATGGAATCACAAAGAATCATTGCTTCAGTACTTAACAAGCTAGAAGGAGACTACAAGTTCACCAAAACAGCGGCTCATGGATTCAGTTTGCATAAAAACAACGCTTGAATTAGTTCGAAATAAGTTTTTTTACTATTTTCCCGTCGCAAATGGTATTTCTTCCCGGTAAGTGGCTAAAAAACAATTGCATATCCGTCCGTGTTTTGAACTCTTAAACGAATTTCCACTGACTGCTTAGCTTTTGGAAATGAATCCAACGACTTTTTTCTAGATTCACCTCAAAAATGACATATGTCAATGAGAAGCTGCGAAGCATATTTCTGTTAGTCATAGTCTGTGGTCCAATTATTCTGTATCCGGAAATGACAAATGCCACCCCACTCAGGCACATTCGATCCTGCGAAAACCATCATATTCTTCTCAAGATGTTGGACGCCTGCAACCGGAATCATAAGCGAAGCCCGCTCCTTGTTAACTATATATATTCCCAGTACTACAGCCCGCAGAGTGAAGTTAAAACAAGTAAAAAAATCTCAATTAAGTCAGTTTTTCAACAGCTCACACACTCTGAAACTAAAACATCCCTGGATAATTCATAGATTTACCGAATCCCTCTCACCAAGGTATTGGAATGGTTCAAGATTCAAAACAGCTGGAATTGCTGGATCCCTTATTTTCCCCTTGGGTTTTGGAACACGGTGATACGGTCGACAAGAGTGACTTCCTAAAAGCAGAACATCCAATGACACCACTAGACATGGACCTGCCTAGGCGCATACGTGTGTCATCCACAATTGAAAGATGCTGCAGTCCTGCAGGTTGCTCGATGAAAGACTTCATAAGTAATTGCCGTTGATAGCTCTAATAGTAATCTTGTACTGACCTAACCCAGGCAAGAATCCAACCACTTTTTAGAGTAATTGTAATTAAGTAATTAATGCATTTAACAGGGGTCTGTTCTATCATTAAACAAAAAGGCATTAAAATTTACAATATTTGCATTAAATCACTATACTCATCCTCAAACCATATTATGTTGTTTTGTTTTTATCCTAATTTATGTCTCAAAAGATGAACATCGAATCAGTTGTCAGTTGTCAGTTACTCGAATACTAATGTAGCAAATTTTAATAACTATGATTTGAAATAGTCTAGTAGTCATATTATACTTGATTTTTGGAAATAATACTACAATTGGCATTGAATAAAAAGCAAAACTGAATAATAAAAATGCCCCAAAAATGCAAAACTGTATGATCATATCCGGTTTGCATGCACCGAAACAACGTTCTCATGTGTGTCTCACTCTCACTCAAGAGTGTTGAATGCGAATGCTATCAGTTCACGTTTCCATGAACATAGAAAACTTTTGCTGTCTGGTAAGTCTAGTAGTTGTGCTGTGGATATTTCATCTTTTGTCCAGCCGAACAATTGCATCTTTTCCAGCAAAACAAAACAAATTTGTTGTGGGCCAGCTTATTTAGTAGAATGTGCGTACCTACTTGTCATAGTCATGTGTTGTTTGTAGTTAACAGCGTCGTCAATCCTAACACCTTATTTGTACAGAATACCAGTGTTTAGCATATAGCTTAAAAGCTGTTCAGTTTTATAAAGTGTTTTGAAATAAGATCAAAGTTGCGTGTGTGCTGATCAAAGTCAATTACTGCATGTTTCGTATATTGCTGTAAATTCAATTAAGAGTCAAATTGTATTCCATTCATTCATTACGGCTTGGTCAATTATTTTACTAAAAGTTGCAAAGTCATGGCATCGTCCAGAGAAAACTTCAGTTTCAAATTAGACTTAGGTTCTGCTAAATCCCAGTTTTATTCTGTTCTCAAAGACTACAAAGGCTGGATAGCCAAAAATCCTGGGAGGGCTTCTGACGTTGAGTCGTTTTTTAAAATACTAGCATATTTACTACCTGGTCGCATTCGTGGCAACTCAACTGTTCTCCCAGAATTGTTATATTCCACTGCAAATGTTTTAACATTTTGGCATGACGCGATTCTACAACGGGAGCTGGAATTGGCCGCAGAACAGACCCGAGCAGAGCGATTGGTACCTGCAGATCATCGAAATGGAAGTATTCCTGGAGCTCCAGGGACAGAATGTGTTAATGACTCGAGTGGAGAGGCGAAACGAAAGAAGCAAGTTTATCGAATTCAGATTGCACTAACAATGCTGGAATACTTTGAAGTGTTTTTAGAAGTCGCAGCCAAGAAAATATGGGGTGACGTGGGTCGTTGGATCATTATCTTTATAATGCAAAGCATAAAGTAAACGATTTGATTTGTAAAATTATGATAAACTTGTGATTAAATATCTAGTGTTGCTTACAATTTATTTAAACTTTTATTGTACTTTCTCTCAGAACTGGCCTTCGCGCAGCGCTATTGTTTTACTACAAAGTGGGTCTCATTCGATATCCGGCAATGCCAGCATTTAATCGTGCAAAGTATCAACCCAATAGAGTTGTCCCTGATCCTGACGTCGTCTTTGTTCTTAAACACTCAGGCAGGGTTATCAGAAAGCTTCATTCGTGTAAGTATGAAAATGTGTAACTTTTATTATGTATATTTCTTCATTTGAGCATAAGTCATGACTTGGGTGTATTTGTCACAGCACCACCAATGTACTCTAGAGACTGGAATGTGCCAGAGGTTCCTCTGGCCTTTGGAGCTGAGAGGAATCTTCCGACAAATAAATTGATAGCTGAGGTATTATTAACGTTACAGACCGATTATGTACCAAATCAATTTAAATGCACATGTATTGGAAAAACAACTTGGCTATGTATCGTAATTATGCCTTTGTAAAAATGCAGATTATACACATAGCTCGACCACTTAGTCATCTAATTTCTATGGGGGCATGTGGAACAAAATCCTGGAAACCATGGCTACTTAGCTTAGCGATGGACGTGGGAAGTCTTTACTTGCACGGAGATCCCTTTAACGCAAAAAAGTGTGACAAGGTTGAACTGCAAAAGCGAACATTTGCACTTTTGTTATACCTTCTCAGGTCCCCCTTTTACGATCAAACAACTAAAGTCCGATTAATTTCAACCCTGGAAGTTGTTGGCAAACGTATTCCGTTAATCGGGAATCTTTTTCTCCTTCTCGCACAAGCCATTCCCCAATGGCAGTCTACATACTCATATGTCTGGAATAACTTTTAATAAATTTAAAAAATAATTTCAGTGATTCATAAACTCGCTACATTACGTTATCAATTTCCAGAATGATTCTTGTACTTTATTTTAACTGTAACCAAATCAGAATTATTTTATAAGTAACATTCATGAATAAAATATCATATTGTAAACATGATAGAATCGCGATGATCGCCATATTTAGAATGAATGTTTAGCGTATTTTTAAGGACGATCCTATATGTTGAAAATAAATTATTGCAATATATGTAATTATTATACACCGTAAGATAATTTATTTTCCGTTTAGAAATCCAGGTATACAATTTAGATTCACAAAGCAGCTTAAGTATTTTCATATCAGTATGGCATACTTTTTTTTCATATTTATTTATTGCATGCAAGTACAGTTGCCGTTAATAAAACAGCCCAGCAGCAGGGTTAAAGTTTCTAAAAATTATGTAAAATACAATAGCAATGTTTTAGTCGTTTCATGCACACGAGGTAAGCATAAACGCCAAGAACCCTTTGGCAGACAGGTAAGCAATTGTCCGTAGACCTGAAGCAACCGTAGATACCCATGTCCAGTTTTGTGGTACGCAAGCCACTCGGCATGTCTGAAATATTGAAAACACTGTACATATGAGCACTTAAAAAAAGGAACCTATCTTTTGGAATTATGGTATAACCAAGATAATTTGATTCCCTTACTTGCTTCAGTTACAGAGAGTAAAAGAAGTTGGAGTGCGATAATCAAATATGCTGATCTTGAATCCATTTCTGGGAATGTTTATCGAAATGAAGCCTAGAAAGAAGTCTTCAAAAGGTGGCAAGAAACTTGCGGTTACTTATAACTTATTAATAGCCAGCTACTTACAATACTGCCTCATGATTCAACATTATTAAAATTTACAGTTTACAGTATACCTTTAAGGTCAGTAGAGCCTTTGTTTTAAAACTATGAATGGTGATTGGTGAATAACAACAGCATTAAATAAAGGAGATGGACAATGGAAGGTTATCGAAAAATGATTGCACATGCATTATAGGCGTTATAGCGTTGTTCATTGAGATTACACTAGAAGGCCCGTTGCGCGCTAATCGCACAACAGATTTTAAAAGAGGTGACCATTCAATTCAGTACCTACACTGGTGCTGTGACATTTCGAAAAGAGTGTTGTGGTATTATGTTTTAATCATTTGTACAACTCCCCAAAATCTGTTAACTGACTAACTGAACAATCAGTTTCGGTTTTTAGTTAAACTTTCCTTCTCCGACTCCCGTAAATCTGTCAACTTATTAACTAAACTTAACAGTCAGTTTCGGTTTTTAGTTAAACTTTCCTTCTCATATAATAAAGACAGTTCATAAATTTTTAACTTTTTGTGTCGTTGGGTTTTTTTCTAACTAAAAACTGAAACCAACTTTTCCGTTTAGTAGTTAGTTTTAACTTTTTGGAAGCTATTTTCGTTTTTATCAACCAAAAACTGAAACCAACTTTTCCGTTTAGTAGTTAGTTTTAACTTTTT
>JAHZNA010004276.1:0-48555 GCA_027743935.1 Sinodicranocentrus sp. ZH6
TCTCTCTCTCTCTTTCTCTCTCTCTCTCTCTCTCTCTCTCTCTCTCTCTCTCTCTTTCCTATTTTCTGTTTCACTTTCATTCATTCTCTTATTGCAATCCATGTGTTCCAGGAATAGGGAAGGGAGCAAGTTGCAAAACAAATGTGGATACACAAAAGAAATCGGATACGACTTGTTTTATGAGATTGCTTTGTGTATTGTTATCATTACATTCATCTCAACACCACCGCTTCGTGTTCCTGTTTTTTGCATGTGTTTATGTACCTCGGCTCTCGCACTCGTGTAAAAAAAGATTATACAGATAATCCCCAACGATGAGGATTCAGACCATGTGATGATGATGAGCCTTCTTGGAATAAATAATGCCATTTCTCTTCCCTTTGTTCGTCAAAGAGATGATGATGATGAGTGTTGTTGACTGAGTGAGAGTGAAGCTTTTTGTGCGAGACTGTGTGAAACTGAGCCATGAGAGAATCCCAAAGTTGAAAAACTGAAACGGGTTTGCAAAATATGCACTCGGTGTGGAGTAAACATGCTCAATTGCTGAAAGTACGCATGTACATTCATCCCTTTTCTCGTTACTCATTTCAATTTCCTTAAAAAGCATTTTCCTTTTATTTTTAATGACGATAAGCAGAAAATGTGAGAAAAAGGGAAGAGGAATAATGGACGTGTAAAGACTTTTCCACAATATTCGCACTCATCGAATGAAGCACAGTTTTCTCGAACTCAAATTTCACAAAAAAATGCTTGTCCGCCCATTAAAAAGAATCCATTGTGTGCCCAGAGGAGAAATAAAGGATGCATCGGAAATGGTGGAAACAAGTGCATAAATATATACGAAAGGAGATTTTTAAAAAGTAAGAGGCATCCATATTTTCTGTTGACTTTCATTCTCTTTAGGCAAGTAAGTGAAGGTAAGGGCAGGCATTTCATTAATGTGCGTACGTTAAATAATACCTTCCTCCGCCACACATATGCACCTCTACAAAGGAATGCAGCTGTTGCCGTCTCCTTGATGATGGCTGGGTGAGTAGAAGAGTTGAAAATTTTGTTACTGGTCTGCATTTTACTTGCTCGCCTTCTGCTTTCATTCCAATTGTAAAAGTCCTGCACTCAACGACTCTTATACAGTGTGAAGTGAATCAGAAATGGTATAAAAAATGCTACATTGTTGATTCACTCATGAGAAGAGCTGAGTAAAAATGATTCGTCTCCCTCAGAGAATCCATGTAGGATGAGTTGAGCAGTCAAACAGATGGTTTATGTTGGTGAGCAAGTACAACTTCGTAATATGCATTGCACACATCCACCTCATCCATTATGTACCTGTTTTTTGTTCAGTCAGGTAAGTGAAACAAGTGGTAGCAGCGAGAGAGAGAGAGAGATCCTTTTTTATGGATGGAGCTGTAAATACACATTTTTTGAGACAGGAGCAAGTTTCAGCCGGAGGCTTCACAAGAATTGAACGACCTAACCGCGACCAGTCACTGGTGAGTTCCTCGCCACGACTACTCAAAATCCAGCTTACACCTTTTGCCTTGCATATATACGAGATGCATTTTAGTTTAGCTGACTGACTGACTTACTTGAGGAAATATCCTTTGTTAGGAAAACGATACGATGATAATGGCGTTCATCAACATAGGTATAACCAACTTTTCTCTCTCTCACTCCAACTTTCGTACTATGCTGCACACAATGTAAGTGGGGGAAACAACGGAAAGCAATTACTAAAATGTGAGCTACAAGAAAACTTGTACCTATTCCTCCTCCATGCCAATGGCTTTTTACTACTACCTTAGATACATGTTAACAGATTTGGAAGAAATTGTCTTGTCCGTTGAGTTTGTAAAGGGGTAGTTTTTTAAAGGAAGGAATGTGTACAAGCATGTAGTCAGCGGGTTGATGTTAAAAGCATGATGACGACGAAGGATGAACATATTGAACATACGGAAACCATGTTGATTCATTTCTGTTCAATAATGTACGGAATACCAACGGCAACATTCATTCCTTCGTCATTGCCGGCAAGATGATCATCATGATGATCAACATCCCCGTCACCATTATCAAACTCATATGAATCAGACAAAAGGGATGAAATGAGAGGAGCGAGATGCATGTTGGGATGCATCATTGCCCTATTATTCCCCATTGCTTAGTTGATTTTTGAAAAAAAGTGAACAGGTTGGTTGGCAAGCTGTCCGTTTACTCTTGGAAGGGCTACAGAAGGGTGAGTTAGTAACAAGTGTGAGATTATGAAATTGTGATTCATCTTTTTTCTTGAATCAAATGCCAAAGGAGCAGATGAGATGTATCATCGTCTTGATGTCATATCATCTGCTACATGATACATAAAATTGTCTGAGAAGCCGAAATGAATCAATGATAATTTTTATACTCTCCCGTCAACCACACCTAAAACTTTTCCCTTGATTGCGAAACAGTTCGAGGAGATGATTATTTATTCTAGAAAAACAGCTGTTGTTTATCAGATGGATTTGTAGCTTGGCTTGTCATTAACTTTTGCTCTTTGCCCGGCTTCCTCCCGCTCCCTTCCCCTTGCCCACAGGTTTATTAAAACGGACGAGAAATATTTTCCCTCCCAGCCAACGGCACGTAACATTCCTTTCTAATTTTGCAACCAGAAAATTAGTCATTTGCCAAAGCAGGTGGAATGAAAATAGAAACGTACGAATGATGCGAAACACATTTAGGAAAACGATTGGCACTTTGGCACAGGAAAGACTCAAAAGGAATATTTTTCCTGTACAAGTAGACAAAACTATGCTTCTACATGTCATCACATTATCACATATATCATGAGAAAGAAAATTACGACATTCAGCTGCAACGCAGTTCCTACAGAGGAGTCACTCAATGTTTACTAACCAAACACAGATGTTCACTCGATTAGATAGAAGCTGCATCATCTAATCAGCGTTTTAGACATGGTTTCCAATCCTAACCAATATTCCAGCTTGAACATAATATCTTCATGAAACATCCATTTTTATACATTCTCTTCCTATCCTTTCCTCCGCTCAACTGAGTTTCTGTTGGGTTCCAAAAATATAAACAGTATTATTTACATACGTGTATGTCAAAGTAAAGTGGTAAAGCATACATATTATATTACTCTATTCGAGTGAATCAGCTCAGGATGATTTCAAAGAAAAGGGGAAAGTGCATAATCATCATCGTCATATCTCCTTCCATTTCCCATCTAAAATGCATCCATTCATTCAATCCTTCTGTTGTGCACAATTTGATATGTAAATCCATCTTTCTTAACGGTCTCAGCATGCCAACTCTCTTCCAAAGAGTGGAATAGGAAAAAGGGACTTTTCACGACGAGAGGAAAATTGCATGTCTTGCCAAGCTTTTCCCAAAAACTCCAAGTTTACAAACAAAGTCAGGTAATATTGCCCGACTTGACTTTGAGAAGGAAGGAGAAGGGCACTAGGCCTGCTCTCGTGCTGTAACTGTAACCTAACGTGGCTTTGATCGAAAAACAGTTACACCACACCACTCAAATACAAAAACTACGCACTTGATTTTACATTTTGACCTCAACCACTCGACCTTCCTTCTTTGCTCATTCTTCACCACAAGCTGACTTTTTTTCCCCATGTAATAATAATAAATAAATAATATATATGCATTTATTTCCAAACGTTTATAGGTTATAATTGTTTGTGCGTATACTTCCCAGCATAATTTTCACATGGCACAATGAATGACAGCGAAAGGAGTAAGCGACACCCAAGCTGTGAATGTGGGCGTGAGTATACTTTTTTGCATAGGAAACAGAAAGTGCATTGTTTTTATTTATTCGCATAAATGCATCTCCCTGTCCCACTGCCGGTATATGACTCAACTTTTTATTATATGGGCTTCAGTTGAAGAAGGGTTGTTAAATAGGGCTTTCAAAATATCTCTGCAACCAAGTAAACAACTATGTACACAAATCACGGCGCCTGAGTCGAGTCAGCTGGTGCTTTAATGGGACTCTTTTTATCTGCCTGTTGCAATTTTTTGTCGCCCACTACAACACTCCATGGTAAAGAAGAAGGAGAAAAACAGCGTTGAGTTTGTTGTTGTCAATTGTGCTGACTCTAGTTTAGACACAGACACTGTGTTACAGAGAATGCTTAGAAGTGAAGTGATGGCTTTGGTTGGACGGAGTGAGAATGGAGCAGGGAACGAACGACGCAGCGAAATAAAACTCTTAAGGTCATTGAGGACGTGCTCTTGCATTTAGGAAATTTTGTGAGCTTTTTGTAGAAAAATAAGGGCATTTTGTAGAGATAGGGGCATTTAAGTATGTATGCTTGGATAAGGTATTTTAATGCATGGCTATTTAATGACATATGAGAAGCCTTTGACGAAGATCACAATATTGCCAGAAGGTGAGGTTGTCACAACAAATATAAACATATATTTATAACTTGTGAAGATCTCTTGATATATCGATCAAACTTGGTAGAATTGTGGGCTTTGACTTTTAATAGTACTTAGCAGAGTCCCCGTATCAGCATCCTTAAGCAACAGATGCAATGCCAATACCTCAATACTAATTAAGTTAATCGATATTATAGTATATTATAGGAATTAGTTGGATGTCGCCATTAAACTTAGTCACTTGAATGTTCTTGAGAGAAATTGTGCTTGCGGCTAGTCTCATGTTATCCCATTAAAGCTGGTAGATTTAATATCCTACAGGCAATACAGATTGTAATTTTTGCGCAATTATAATAAAATGTCTATTCTGCTGTGACAGGATGCGACGGCTTGAGGACAATGAAAGGACATGTGTTTGCATGACCAGTTCACAAAGCTGAAGGTCTCTCAAAATAGTGAGATTTATTGGATCGTTTCTTCCCAAACATTAAAACAATTGCTCAATAGCGATAACATAATGAGGGAATGTATTTGAGACATCCTTGCTGCGTAAAAGCGCGTAAGTCATGCCTTCCACTCAGTGGTCAATCTAATAATTAGAGTCTAGTCATTTGCTTGATTAGTGGGATGACAGCAGGTGGAAGGAAGTTGAAAGAAAAAAAGGGTTATTGCTATATTGATGATTTTTTCGTTAAACTATATATCCATGTACGCCATATACTCATCGTTTACTAAACTTTACCCTCCGTACAAAGTACAGAGGGGTACAAACAAGTGAAGCAACCACATGTTCATGGTGCATCATTGAAAGATATAGTTCACCTGCATTGACATGTTTCCTTCCTTCTCACCACTTTGGTGGTGACTCCTCAAGGAAGATTCAATTTTACTGAGGACTGTGACTGTGAGGACTCAAAACGCGCTATCCAACACAGCGGCTGTTTTCCCACAATCTCAAAGGTTATGGTGAGGAAACGCACATATAATTTTCAAGATATTGTGCAAGACGCAAGAGAAGATTATGTCGACTCTTTTGTGCCGACAAATACACATAGTGCGTGTACGATGCGAGCACGCAGTCAATAAACACGTAATACGATAACATAACCTTAAAACTTTTTTTTCTTCATTCCCACCACAGCAGTCTCCTCCGCTGCAGTTGCATTACAACACAATCCATGACTCTTCACATTTCAAAGTCCTTGCAATAACAGTCATTTTATATTTTTTATCAGACCAAAAAGCAACCTATTACAAGCACACAAAAACATATAGGCATCTAAGAAGTAAATATTACGATAGAATTTACTGTCAAGACGATAACATGCGTTACGCTTGCTGACGTCGTCTCTGCGTTTCCTCCAAGCTTTAACTTGCATAGTTTTCGATTGCAAGGAAAAAGAAAAATACTCGTCATATCATCATCGTCGACAAATCCCTGAGGAAAGAATACTTTCTCAGTCAGTAAGCTCTATCCTAGCAAACTCTCTTTCATCAAAGCTACACGGACGTCGTGGATCCTTTTTTGGTAGATTTATAGCTACACCAAAAAAAAATTCTCATACAAAGACTTGGAGTTTGCTGATAAACCCTATAAATATGATACAAGTGGCGTCTTTTTTATATCCAAACTCGCTCTCCTTCCTTCCATATATTTCATATACTTAATCCAATTCGATTCTTGCTTGCCTTGCCTTGCCTTGGAAAACACGCAATGGATTTACTACTACGCTACAAATGATAGAGAAGCGCGGCGTGTTTACCAAATGTAAAACTATGTTACTCACCACCACCGCAGCGATCCACCATTCATGGCAGTTTTTGCTTTGAGATATGAAGAAGAAAATACAATAGGGGAAAAAAAGCACGCCATATGCAAGAAAGGTTTTTATATCGTGAGAGAATTGTAGTTTTGTAGTAGAGTAGTACGCTGTTGCGGACGACGCGATGCACTAGTGCTGCCACTACCTTGCCTCTCGATTTTGCTGCAATGCATGCAAGAGAGAAGAAGCGTGGTCTTGAATTAAACTGCACCAAAGTAAGCATGTTCGAGAGTACGCTTGTATACTAATTCTCATATGGATTTCCTATGTTACAAGTAAAACTCAGTTGGTTCAGCTCCCTCGCCTTTTCATCGTGGCTGTGACTCGTAGAAAAAAAAGCTTCTTCAACACAAGCAAGTGAGTAAGCCAGCTACAACTACAAGCCTCCTACAACATGTCGGTCATCATATGGAGATTTTTTTCTCATGGTATGCATGCATGAGTTGGAAAACAGAAGGAACACGTAATACGTTAATGTAGGCATGTATCTGTGACGGGATGGAATATACTTTGTTTTTTAATAGTAATTCCATCCAGAGAGAGAGAGAGAGAGGCCAAAATTCTTTCCAAGGTGAACGGAATGACTATACGTGTTCCACGGATAGGTTTTATTTCCCAATGAATGATGCTATGACGGCCTTACGCAATTTCTCATCTGAAAACTTTGACGATGATGTAATAAAATAAGTGACCAGGAATAATATTTTTCCTCTTTTGTGAATCTCTTTTTGCTCTCTCTGTAGAGCTTCGGTTTTGTGGAGGGAGAGAAGTAAATATTTCCATGTCAAATGATATACCATCTTTGAATTTATTACTATTCAGGAATTCCTTTCAATTTCAATTTAGCATTTTTGATTTTTCTCTGCAACACATTCAAATTCATCAAGGAGTTTATTTAAATTCTAAACAACTTCACAATCCCCTTCTCTAAGAAAATCATATTTGTCTCCCCTTATCAAACCAACTTCTCAATGCATGACAGAAAAGAGCAAGTTTTTGGCTCATGCACATTCCTCCAAAAATCTCCAGAACAAAATGGAAGAGTACATGTGAGGACGATGCGAGAGGTAAAGTCAGAGCGAAGGTTAGACATACTCGATCACAAACAAAATTATGCATTTTTAGACGCTTACACATTTTTTCACAATACACTGTGCACTGCACACTTGCACACAGAAACACTATCCAGAAAAGCTGAGAGGATGATGATGATCCTAGGATGAAAAAGGGAAGTGGAGAAAAAAAGCCTTTTTATACAAACATATTATCGTGTGTCGTGTACTATGTATATAAAAGTATGTATTGGTAGGTATTTTTTGGTCCTCCTCATCTTCCTATATTTTAGGGACGTTGAAAAAAAACTTCTCTCAAAAGCAGTGTACCACAGATAAAAACGCTATCGCTTCTTCACTCCCTA
This sequence comes from Sinodicranocentrus sp. ZH6, assembly GCA_027743935.1. Classification (NCBI taxonomy): domain Eukaryota; kingdom Metazoa; phylum Arthropoda; class Collembola; order Entomobryomorpha; family Entomobryidae; genus Sinodicranocentrus; species Sinodicranocentrus sp. ZH6. The sequence continues at coordinate 7,648 of JAHZNA010004276.1, forward strand.
TATCTTCATTACAAAAAGGAAAAACGCTAGACCACCACACCAGCTTCAATAGAGAACGAGAACATATGTGGCAGGTTGTGTAGATAAATACTTGTTGGGGTAACGTGAGAGCAAGGACTGTTAAATGTGAAGTTTTACATGACGCGAGGTGCACATATTACGAAGCCGCTACAAACGTTTTCAGCATATTGGACTAAACACATTTACGTACATTCAGCATATCATATGGCATTTGTCTGCATGGCTGGGATAGGGATAGAGCGGACAACAGGGAAATCTTTCAGTTTGCTTTTAGGCTTCGTACAGAACACTTGAGGAGCGAGTTTTTGTCGCTGTTTTTCTCAACTCTCTGTTTTGGTCGTAGAGCGAACTTCATCTGTTTTTCATGTGTGTCGGCGGTGTGCATGTAAACTCACGCTGGTATATAAACAAAGTAATTTGTGTCGTATGAAGAAAACATAAGATTCATACTTTTTTAGCTTCTCTGATTGGAGGTGACTGTGTGTGAATATCATCTTGATTGGTGTAGCTCTATAAGGAATTTTGTTAAGATTGTGTCGAGTTTGTGATTAAACGTTGATGAAACGTTGTTTTTTGTTTAAAAAAGCAATAAAAACTGCAATGTACACTAGCTTGGACTTGGACTTGAATCACTACTGCTGGTACAATCAGTAATCTAAGGGATTACATAGTTTGTGGAAACTTTTGGGGAGTGTAAAGTAAATAGAAACTTTGGGAAGAGGTGAAGAAAAAAAGCAGATTGCTTTTTTTAAAGTGTTACATATTCATTAACTTTGACTTTTCTTGGGAAAAACGTGGATCCACAATTGGAAGGGATGAGAGACTGCAACTTACCCCCCACTCCAACAACACCAACTCCAACGGAGCGTGATCGTGAAGCGATGGATCATGAGAAGAGGCTTCGTCGTGAGATTGCCAACTCAAATGAGAGGAGGCGAATGCAAAGCATCAATTCTGGATTCCAGTCATTGAGGAATCTCCTGCCACATCATGAAGGAGAGAAATTGAGCAAGGTATGTATTTAATAACGTTTTTCTCTATGCGGTATATAGCCTTGAAGCCTTTTATATCATAAGTTGTGACTGAATATGTAAGTCGTGAAGGACTTTTTTCACTGACGAATTCATTCTCCCGCTTTTCTCAGACCTTTTTAGATTGAGGTAGCTAAATCATTTTGAGGGTAGATTCAAATATGTGGGAATGCTGAAATCCGAGCAGATTTAATTTTTTTCTTTTCGAGTCTTTTTTCCACTCACTGAGAAGGTTTCTCAATTTTCTTGTAATCAATGGCAAAAGGAAGAAAAGAGGAAGAATATGTTTGGCATCTGCAATTTGGGTATAGGCAAGTAAAGTGCATAGGTATGCATGTATGTGTAAGAGCTGAGATGGGATTAGGCTTAGAGAATTTTCTGTTGCATTGATCACACTCCTGCACGTCTTGTATGACTGGGCATATTTTAAAGTTGCATTGAGTGGAAAAAAAGGAGCGAGAAAAAGGGAACTGACTGAATTCAGCTGTTGTAATACTGCCAGTAAGGATTTTAGGTTTGGAAATTTTTTACAATGCCGTAGTATGAGAGTACGTAACTGGAAAAAGCTGTTATTACGCTGCATTATATTATATTGGAGGCAAGAAAAAGCAACCTTTTTCTTACAACGTGCCTGCATCGCTTTTACAACAGGATCTATTCATCCTTTTCTTCTTATTTTCTCAAACTCCCCTATTCTTCTCGAGTGGAGAGTTATTTAGAAAATAGCCTTCTGAGAAATAGGGTCGTCCTCAGCAGCCGTGCCGTCAGTGAATCGGCAATAAGATGAGAAAAACATCTGGCTGGAGAAACGTAACCAGTGTGTTCTTTCATCTTATATTGTTCATCACTATCACTTGTACTCGAAAAGAGGTACATTATATGAAGGATACGACTCCATATTCAGAGTGCAGCCGAGCTGAAGTAAGCAATCAAAGGAAAATTGCTACTGGGGCAATATTACTTACTTACTTACGTACGCGCACGCATTTTCTATGTACCTGAAAATCCTCGAATTTGAAGTGCACTGTGCGGTGCAGCCTAATCTTTCATGTATTGCATATTATCTTGATGCTCGTCGTCAGGTCGATGTTTTTCTTCATCATGTTCTATCTTATATGGGCTTTGGACCTTATGGTTGTTTTGTTGTACTTGCGGAGTGCTTGTTTGTTTGTCGACGACGATATTACATTCATTGTGGATTTCCTTGAGCCTTGAAACTTTTTGAACAAAATACCTTCATACCCAAACGGCCACCAACGCATCGAGTTTTATCCAGCTTAAGTGGATGATATAACCGTTGTATAACAATGGAGCTTGATGGCTACCTATATATGTAAGGTTTCATTTTTCAAAGATCGCGTTGCAGATGCAATGAAATAATTGAAGTCTATAACTAGTTGTCGATGCGTGCACCAAGACTTGGTCCCAAGAGAGGACGAAACGGAAACGAAAAATGCGAGGCAAGACTGACCTCGATTCCATAATCTGTGAGTGTGTTATGCTTGCTGTAGTGCATGTAGTTGTTATTTTGATGATAGTGCATTGTTATACGATCATCGCTAGACATGCCATAAATATCGTGGTCACAGACGACATGCAACGTTGCTAACAATATATTGTGTAGGCTCTAGTAAAAGCGATATCTGCCAAACAGGTAGCGTCTTCATTCTATAACTCTGTTGTATGTGATGATGATAGTCGTCGCCCAATGCATTTTCTAGGATTATATGACAACATTGTATGAAGGTATTACACATGGGTAAAAAAAAGTCTTACTGTCAACTTCAATTAGTCTCTGTTTGCTTGAATAGTGGTGGAGGGGAGCTATATATTTGGCGAAATTGCGGTTTGCCGTATTTATTTCATGCAGATGGTTTTTCGTGTGCACCTTTTTGCATTTTATGGCTGAATAGCTGTAGGAGTGAGTCATCGTGTCACAAATTATACTTCTTGGAAATGAAAGCGTTGAGTGTTGAGAATTGTTTGCTGAAGTTTTTTAGAAATGCAAAAGTGAATGAATGGTGTTTTTTAGTCCTCGTTTTTCTATATTGTATGTTGCAGCCCATGGAATTGGGAGAGGGGCTGTGACAAGGCATACAGTTGTAGTAATTAAAATTTAAAATGCATTGAATTCCTTGTAACTCCCGTCATAAAAGAAAGTATAAAGGGGAGGCTTACATATGTTGCAAAAATATACTATTGAGGAAGATGGGGGAGAGAGGGGTCAGAGGGAGATGTCGTGTGTGCGTGAATTTCTTTTCATGGAATTGACCAAGTCGGTCGAGAAACTTGATCATGTAATATTAGGCAGGCTTCGTAGAATACGGTTCAAACTGTTCAATGTTGTTGAGGCACGCTTCTCGTGCTCGGCCACTGACATGAATCGATATGAAAGTTGAGCTGTTGCGAAATGATAATTGCTAATAAATTTAATGCTTTTGGTCGTCATCCTGACCTGATACAAACTGGAATGAAAGGACTGCTCTATAAAGTCCTCCAGGAATTTAGTATGTATGTATAGGTAAAGCATAGGATGGTGCATGTCGACGATGTTAGGGACAATTTGCTTCTCATCTAATCACGATTAGCACAACTGGAGGAAAAGAGCTCCAATAATATTGAACGTTGAAGCCATGTCACATGATTAACTTGACATGTTATAATTATTGTAGTTTATCAGAAGAGATTTTGTTTTTTTGTAGCCGCATTTTCCGCGAATTGCACCATGCTCATTTTTTCAAGCTTAAAAAGCAACGAGAATAAACTATTGGTGGTTTTCTTTGTTTGGTATTTTACCTCACCAGACTGTACTATGCTACCAAAATATGTACCTTAGTATAAAACTGGGCAAGTTTGGAAGTAGTTTTAGATATTGTATAATTATTATTATTGCTCGTGTATGATAACTTAACAAGCCGTGTGACATCCACTCCAAAGTAATCCTGTAGTATGATCCGGCGCCGATCTGGACTTGTTTATGATTTTCTGCACGCAGCCTTCGGCTGATGATGTGTAAAAGAGAATCCAACCGATGTGGTCTTGATCAAAATCCTCTTCTCTGTACACCTTTTTAATAATAGATTTGAATAGATTTACACAAATAGACCTCATACAAATAGATTTGAAAAGTCACAAGCCGCAAACATATTTGCCATCTTATTATAGTTTAAAAAATAAAAAAATCATTCGTGCCGTCAATCATGTCATTGCAGATCAACACAGTTTATTTACAAATACAAATATTTTTTGCAACAAAAAACACATTGTTGCAAGTATAGAAATCTCTGAGAGGACTGCCCCAATACGAACTTTTATGATCAGTCATCGTCATCATTACCTTTTCCATTTTTGGCAAATAGTCCAACGTAGCTCTGTACTACTTGGCTTGGTTATTTTTCTTGAGGATGCTAAATGTATTCCAAAGTCATTTGACGTAGAGTTGTTGGTGATGATGCTGATGAGGCTTCTGTAAAGTTTGTTGACTTGGCCTAGCGCAAACAAAGGACGACTGTGGTGATGATGATGACTGTCTGCTTTTCAGCTCACTTGGTTCATTTGGCGATATATGGTTGGGTCACCTTCGTACGAAAAAAAGACGAAAGAGAGAGAGAGAGAGAGATCGATGGAAAAAATTGTGTACATAAATGCAGGCTTGCCTGCATCTGCAATTAATTCACATTATGGCAGCTGCATCCTTCCTTCCTTTTCAAAAACCATGATATGTAAATAGTTCAATGCGCTAAAAAGGGGCTTTACGTGGTCTTTCGTCTCGATCTCGTCTCTCCCTCTGTCTCGAATGTAACATGTCAACATGATGCATAGTTTACTCAAGTGTCTGCGAAAACTAGAACTGAATTCCATGTTTATTCCAAAAAGGACATCCAGTTTGCATAAAATGGGAGCTTATCTAGGAAAGACGCTGAATTTGCAGTTTTCCATAATGTATGCATTTATTACCCCAATATTTTTCTGATGTCTGTTGTCCAATATTGATAACACGAGTATATGGGAGTTTTTTTCTGACAAAGATCATCATACAAAGTTGCTGAATAAGTAAAAATCGGGGAGAAAAAATGCGCTGGGTCAAGCGAAAAGGCAAATTTCAATGGTTGTTTGTTTGTCGGTGTGTGCATCGGACGGCTCAAAATGCAAAAAAAAATCTGATAGATATCGTGTTGATTGAATACCTATGTGCATTCATTACGGATATGTTGAGCTTGATGTGCATGATTTGTTTATCTTTATCGTCATCCTATCATCAATGAGTATGTTTGTTGGGTGCAACTTGCATGGGATACAATGTATGCATATTGAAAATGCTTGTTATCAGTGGTAGACAGCAATAAAGTGATATTTGGTTCATATGCTTGCTGATGAACTGGAAAGTGAGTGAGGTAAAAATGCAGATGACAGGTTATTTACGACATGATATGGAGATGATAATGGTGGCAGTTAGGAAAACTTTTCTGAGTGCATCCATAATGAAACATTTTGAAACAGATGTGTCTTTCTTGATATTCAATCTTGATTTTATTGAGCGACTTTGTATTTGACGAGGACAGTTCACAAAGTTCAAAAACACACAAAGTACATGGAATTCGTCAGCAGCGGTGGTTCATTCTGGATGAATCTACTTTTTCGGCCACCTTGTCATTTCAGCACATTCATCATTTTCACTCATCTCATTGCCCTGTGCCATACCTATTGATGGTCATTTTATGCATTTTTGGGACAAAACAGAGTTCAGCAGAGTGATGTAAGTGCAAAATATGTTTGATTAGCTTGTTGGGGAAACAATGTTTAATGTTTCAGTATGTGACAAGTAACTGAAGCCTGTCTCCTGCTGGTGTGTGGTCAAGTGGTTTTGGATCAATTCATCAACCTCCTCATTTGAAGTAAAGTGTTGAAAAAAAAACCTGGAATCATTGTTATCGCTCCGCGCCTATCGTGCTTTTGGCATTTTCATTATTTTAGGCTGCTCATGTGAGGGAAATTAGTAAGCATGGCTAGCCAAAGTTTACATTGTGAGTGAGATAGAGACATCATCATGTGGGATAAATATGTAATTGGAGTGGTCGTATGAAATAATGATGATGATGATGACCTCTTCAGCACTGGGTGAACTCGCTTCGCTTACTTTCAGCATCGTCATCAGCATCATCAGGTTCGCTCTCAGCTGCTTTGACTTGTTTTCATGTCCTCTCAGATAATTTGTAAGATGGCTTCTTTTCACAGTTTGTTGTTGCTGGCCCAAATGTGCATTACTCACTCAGGGGACCAAAAGAGAAAAAATGCTCTGACCTCTGACAGTGTTTTTGAGACAGTATTTGAGACTATGATTAGTAAGTAAGAAGTTTCTGTCTGTAAAAAATCGGATGAGTATCTCCCCTGATATGAGCAACCTTTTATATACACATGTATACGTGAGTTATTACCTACATTAAGTAAGTAAAACTCACTAATATTATTACTACCTAATTGCGTTACGTGAGTTTCTCTATATGAAAGAATGTATACATGCAGACAAAATGTGACACAAACTTTTGATTGCGAGTTTAACTAGAACTGCACGTTTTATTTCTGTGGTCTTTAATCCCTTTAATATACTGAAAATGTGTTTAGTTGTCTTTAGGGAGAATTATATTGGTCAAGTCTTGCAGTTTGCACTTTGTTTCTTTGAGTTGGGAAGAAAGAAAAACTCATTTCGTGCTTCCCACTTGATTGCTCTTCTGAAAGAGTGTTTCTTTTATGGGGATGATGTCCATTGAGATAACTTGTGTTACGGATCACACATTAGGCTATTTATTTGCCTGCTTCTTCGTTTACTTGTAATTATGTTCATGCTCTTCTCCACCGACCGATCCAACTAGCAACTGGTTTATTGATTTACTCGTTTGGTTGGTGACGTTATCACTAGTCGGCCAAGGAAAGACGACACTCAAGATAAACTCGGGATATATTGTGTCTTTTTCCAGTTTTCCATCCCAATTTGGGCTAGGTTAGGTAAAACCTAAATACTAAAAATAATGTTTGGCGACTTCTTTGCTCGTCACTTTTCTGAAGTTATTAGACTTTGAGAAAGGGAAGGATTCACACTCACATAAATAAAACCATGTAATATTTATCCTAGCCAAGGAAGAGGACTTACTTACTTGTTAGCTGATAATCTCGTTTACGGAATTACATCATCTTTGCCCTCATCATATCATCAATGAGTTTTGTTATTGCCTTTGTAAATATATAAAAAGAGACGCTATATTCGTAATGTATCTATTTCTTTTCACCCTCATCACCTTATCTCCCATTTAAGTACAACTGTCATCACAAGATACTGTCTTGTCCTCTTTTGGAGTTGATCAAATGCAACGTTGTTGTTGAAACGAACAGCGAGCAAGCAAATATAAGATTAGCACTTCCCGTTGTCATCAATCCTCTGCCCGGTGCGTTCCACCTGTATATAATCCAATAATAGAGTAAACGTAACAAAAAATGAGCTGTTTGTACAATGATTACCGTCAGTGAACGTCCGTCTATCAAATCGTTTCCTGTGTAAAAGCATCATCATTTTATCGACAAGCATTTTTTTGGTAGGTAGCGTTGGCGTTGCTAGAATTTTAATGGCTAGGCAGGTTAGAGTAGCTTCCACAGTAAGTTTCCCATTCCCCCTTCTTCCTTCCTGGCTTTTGGATTAAAAAGATGGAACACCTGCAGGACGACGAACAAAATGACGAAATACACTTCTAGGTACCGGCCGGCGTCTGTCACTCAGTTTTTTAAAAGAGGAAGGGTTAGTCTCGGATTGCTGTTCGAACGAATTGAAAAAGAAAAGACAAAAAAAATGGAAAGCTTCTTTTGTTGACCATTTGACTATTTGTACACATGGCTACTTTACCAGTTCCCATTAACATGTCGTATAGATAATACCGGGGCATTTTCATAGTTGTCCGGTGGTAACGGGGAGTATAGGGAACGAGCAGAGGCGTGGCGTGCCTTGTCGTGTCATGACGAGCATGTGCTTCTTGTAGATCCCTGACGGCTGCAATAAAATATAGTATTGTGTTTAAAAACGAAAGCTGTTAAATGCACCTTGTCCAATGCAAGCTGCACCAATTTTACAATGCTCGCAGCTGCCTTGGCTCACATGCCGGTAATCATTATTATTTGGCGTTATATTGCAGTACGAAAATTATCGGTAAATGTATAGGCAACTATTGCAAATAATTATTGTAAATGGAGCAGGGAAAAAAAGTAAAAGTTTTCGGCTAGTTGTTTGAAGAAACTCGCAACTGTACTTGATATAGCGGCAATGTAGTCGCGTGTCTAGTCGCATGTGAATGCGTTTCTTACCTGGACGTACAGCCTTTCACTACAGTTTTGTCGGTTGTTAATATTTGATGACGTGCCAGGTTTTACAAGAAACAAGATGCAAGATTGTAACTTGTAAGTCATATGGCGATTTCGTAGAAAATCCACTCGCAGAGGTTCACCATTCACCTTGCTACCGATATTTTTTGATCGTTTATGCAATTTCAGATGATTGGCGGTTAAAGGTAGTTGTGAGCAGGTAAATTGGAAAATTATTGATCTTCCTGGCAGTGCGTCCCCAGTTCCTTATCTAAGCTGACCATTGTCATTATCGGGCTAACTGATGGGCGTCTTTTTATTTTACAAACTATGAGCAAACCTTGTTCGTGGTAGACCAAGACCATGAACAAGTATATGCGTATGCGTTGAGGGTTTCGCTCCCTTTTCTCTTGCCGTTCTACGACAATTATCCACAATCAGTCATTTTTTCTGAAAGAATCACTGAATCCTTTGCAAAGATAAAGATTGTCTGAAAAGGGCAGGTTATTTTTTTGCCGAAAAGTACAGATACATACCGAGCTACAATATATGGAAGATGATGACATGCTTGGTGAATTGAGCAAAGACAAGACAGGTGGTTAACGCGTGGCAGGGTAATTGCGTAATTTTCATTTTTGCCTACCCTCAACAGAAAAGGGATCTCACATCCACATCGCATCTGGTCGAAGGATATGATTGTAGTATTGAGAAGAAAGAGAGCAAACGCTTATATAGTAAAGTCAGTTGGAGTGAGTGCCAGCTGGTCAATTTTCTACCGCTTCCATTTGTAAACATATGGTCACGGAAAGTCTTCAAAATGTTGTAGTAGCCAATGACGATGTAACAATGGATTCAAACTTGTAGGCATCCTATTTTTTAAAAATTTACTACTACTACTACTACTACAAGCAAGCACCACACTGGTTAAGATTGCTCAAGTAATGCACGAAAGGGCTTTTATGAATCATGGTTTGTCTTCCTTCGGAAACTCCTTTGTTTCATAATGAATAATAATAAGTACTGGGACGGAGTGAGTGGACCTCCTCATGCAGTATGCATGTTTGAAAGGGAAACACGCTATAGGACCAGCTCAGTTACCGCCTTAATGAAACGCTTGCAGTAAAAATGGAACTGAGCGTGTACGAGGAAAACTGTTATTCTATTTCGGGGCAGTGGAAAGCTTGTTACATATTACGTATAAATATGTTACAGGAAGATTAGGGGAAAACGGAAACTGATTCCGGTGTGTGTTCTCAAGACTTGTGAAATAATTGACTCCAAGGAAATTATTAGTGTCTAGGGCTTCCTCTCGAAATAATTCTTCCAAGGACTTTAGCTAAACATGCTAAGGAAACCTTTACGCTGCTGACCATATTGCGAAAAAAGTGTAAACCAACAACGCTGCTTTGTTACAATTACCCCTTCTATGGAAAGAAAGAGTGAGCGTTGCCTATTTAATTCGCACATGGTCGGTTATTAGGTGACCTAAAATAATAGGAGAGGAACAACATAACAACTGTGAATTGTTGAAAATCACTTGTTTCTTGTATATACCTCTCGCGTTACACTAAAGTGCTAACATACTCACATGCAATCACAAGCCGGCAGCGGCCGGCTCGACAACTAGGCAAGCAGAAAAAAGTTTAAAGAATGAATAACTAATTAACCCACATAGTAAACTAGTTTTCGTGCATGATGAGATGACGGCGATGGCGAGTGAGGATGTGTATTGAAAACGAAATTATTTTTTTCACCTCAAAGTATCATAATCATGTTGGCACAATGATATAATTATCTTGATGTTTTTGTTTGTGCATGCAATTTTTGCCGGCATCGACATGACATCCCCTCTAGTAATTTCCTCAATGAATTTTTTTCCATTGATGGAGCAGACGTAAAGCAAGGAAAATACGATATAGTAATAGTAACAGTTGTAGCGGAGAAGGAAAGTATGCGTGCGTTGAAAGAATTGCTCCCTGTGTAGCAAAGCGCGGAGCCAATGCTGGAAGAAAATGTTTCCATTGCCAAGCAAGCAACGAATGTTTTTTTCTCCATCTTCAGCAGCAAAAGTTATCAAGGGGAGTAGAGAAAATAGTTGTTGCAGGAATGTGTTTTTTTGTAAGTCACAGACAGATTTTGTCTTGGAAGACAGGAGGTTTGCATAGCATAGCATCGAACCTCACTGGCATCATTTCTTCATCAGCTTTGTTACGGGAAATAAGAGACGACTGTTGGCCCACTTGAGTCAACCAATTTTTTATTAGTATTTGTCTCTCTGCATGATGAGGAGAAAGGAAAGTGGAATATTGTCTTGATTCAATTTTAATTACAATGGGGAAAAAATGTTTGTTTTTTGTGACAATTGTTGCCTTGTTACATTCGACATGCTATGCTCTGCTGGTCATTTGAGATGAAGGGAAGTCTGTCTCTACAGAAGATAGTAAGAGCAGATGGGGTGAGATTGATTTGACAGCGGCGATGTGAGTGATGTTACTGTGATTAAAAGTGTGACAACCCTTTCTGTCTATATGCAACATATACTTTAGCCCACCCACACACTCCTGCTCACATTTTTTTTATGCAGAAAAATACACATCACTAATGATAATGCTTGTTATGCTTAAAACTCAATAGGGATATTTTTTGCATAGCTTCAAAACAAAATGAGATGTTGCTTTTTTCCTCTCTCTCTTTCAATTTAAATCCTTCTGTGTATACCGTAGGGATATATGTATATAGGCAGGCACACTTGTTATTATAGTTAAGAAGATGCTGATGAGTTGTTTTTCTCTCGCTAGGTATATCTATAAAAAATGCATGTCTCGGCTGATGATGTTATTTTACATAGTGACTACAAGAGATTTTCTTTTTTTGTCGAGGGAGCCAATTGAGTTTCGCATTAATGGGAGAATATATATCTGAAAATCCTTGCTTGGATATAGGCTCAGCTTGAATAGGTATAAATATTATGTTTTTAGGAGCAGTCAGTGCACTGCTGCTGCTCACTGCTGATTTTTCCTCCGTCCGTGTCGGTTTACATACATTCCATTAGTGTTCTCCTCCCGCTTTAAGTTACTTTTTCTTGAAGAGATTTCCCCTTCTCTCGCTTTTACCAGGACTAGGATGATGGCATTGACGATGATGATGCTCTTCTGGTATACACACGGTGCATTGCATGGTGGTGTGCGGTGTTTTTGAATAGAATGGGATGCGATAGTGTGTGTATGTGTGTGCCAGGCGTTTTAGGATGTTGGTGGAGGATGTATGAAAGCTGAAATCAATAAACGTTTCTGCCCTTGAACTACCCTTGCTTTTGGAAGTGAATAGAGTAGGTCTACGATCTCTCAACTGCCTCTTCGTTTTGTTTCGTACGATATGTGTTTTGCTCCTTTCTCACTCGCTCGTTTCTTGCTTTACCACAGGACATGGAGAGAAGGGGAACAAATTCTGCTCCATTCCATTCTCGAATAGACAGACTTGCCATAAAAATCCTTTTAAAGTTTTCTTTCTCTCTTTTTTTCTTGACATTCATATATTTGCTATGCGTATCTAGTATATCCCTACGGTACATACATTCATTGGGGTATTTTCGTTCTTGGGAGAGAAAAGAGCAGCAGGAGCGAGAAAACAAGCTCATTTTAGATTTGAAACGGTTATGAAATGAATGTAGCTTCATATATCCGAAAGCTATATTTTTTCTCTCTTTCTCTGGCATTCATTCTCGGGTTTGCAGCGTGAATGTTTCTTTTCGTCGCTGGCTTCTTCTTACATGTAGATCTGTTGTATTGTATTTTGTATTTACGTTTATTTAATACACTTGCTCAAATTAAATATTAACGATTAAAAGGGTAACTCGTAAAAAAGGAAATTGCTATATAAAAGCCGGGCTATAAAAATATTATGGAAATAGAATGCACTCAACTTATCGCACTATAATCTGCTTCAAGTTGAATGCAATTGTGAGAAATGTTTAGGATGGCTTGTGAATATTAGGAAAAAACTGATCGTGAGTGAAATAGCTTAGCTTATTGATTGATATTCTGTATTCAGATTTTTTCCCTCATTCCCTTGCCACTTTGATGTTTGTTTCCCATTGCTTATCTCATTTATCTCATAAAAGGCTTTGGAGTTTGGTGTATAGGATGCTTACACAACTAATTGTAAATAAATATTTGTCTTGAAAATTCCGCTTCAGGGACTCTTAGCAAATAGTTGGAAGTGGACAATTGAAAATTGAACTATTGCGTTTTCCTTCTTCCTTGTTTTAAAACTTTTCATTACAAAGATACAAGTCGAGGACAGAATGGCTTCATACTTCATGCTGCCACGAGGAGTAGAGATATTTCTAGCGAACGTATATTTCTAGGATTGGTTGGGAAGGGAAAGAAGTTGTAAAATTTTACGACATGGCTTCCCATAATTGCAATAATAATTTCAAGAAAGAGAAACGCTTGAATTGAATGGGCTATAATAATAATCATAATAATATTGCATTTGAATCCAAGGTTTTCCTTGGCTATACAAATGTTCAACATTTGTTCTCTGCTTGTAACAAGGATGCACCTTCAGCCGTTTTCAACTGCGTGAATAAACGCAGCTGAGGCTGGTTTAAACTTGTATGTAAAAAAGACATTCTCCTGTCCTTTTTCCCGGACATATATGAAGACAAGAAATTTATGGAAATTCCAACAAACCCATACTATTTAATGAACTTGAAAAGAGATTGAACTTTGTTATATTTTTACTTGATGCTGGCTAGATTTTTTGGAAAGCCAACACGACATTCGACAGACGACTCACAAACCTACACACAGATATATATGTATATTCACATTGTAGAAACTTGCAAATGAATTTAAAATTTCGGTTAGCAACAGCACCCAATAGTGCAGTTGTTTGGAAGGCAATTTTTTTCACGAAAGAATGCCATATTGTAATGCAACATCTTTGTAGGTATGCATATTACGCTAGTTACTCTCGGAGCCTGTAGGGATTACGTTTTTGGTTGTGTTGGGGAGCAGCTGTAGTTTTCTGGCAGCTTTGCTGGCTAGACGGATTGTTAAATTTAGACGCAGACTGAGACACTGCTGAGAAGTCATTGCAAGCAAGCAACAAGGAAGACTTTAAAAAAGTGTAAAATAATTTTTTAAGAGGAAGTCTACCAGCAGCAGCGTCTAATACAATCTCTCTTATTCCCTAAGAATATCTCTGGTTATACTTCCCGTTGGTGGTTGTGGGCTTGACTGCTCTGCAATCTGTAAATCTTCTTGTGTAAATGTTAAACGGTAAAAAAATATCCACCCTGACGAAGACACACTGATCCTGTGTCGTGTTTCTTTGAAAAACAGTCATGTACTTTTGGGATAAAAATGTTCGCATAGTCTGCAAGTGATTATGCATCTCGCTCAAAATCCGTCTGATGTCATTGAACAAGAGGGTAATGGATGAGATGAACGTTGTTGGCTAAACGCAACGGTTGGGGCTGCCGTGTGTGCACATTTGAAAATGTTTTATTTTGCACACAGCTTTCCTCCCTATGCATATAATGCATGGTTGGTTGTGAAAGAAAGTTGGAAAGATTTGGCAAGGCGACATTGAAATTCCAGACATTGAATCTGGTGCATATGGCTGCGCTCTAAAAAAAATACAGAGATGGAAGCTTGTTTTCAAATGGGATGGTGTAAAATGTGATGATGTTTGGTGGTGTGATGTAATAATTTATTGTGCTCTTTTACTCTCTTCTCGCTCCCTTCCACTTAGCAACTTTCTACTTCAATCGTTGTATTCGTCGTCAAATTGAAATGATTGCAGCGTTTTATGAGAATTGCTCCAAGAATCCAATATAGTTAGACTTTCGTACTAAAATAAACTTAGAACGGCTTGCTGTAATCGCAATATCATGTGTTGCCGGGTTTGGATATAAACCATGTGAAATATCCTCTTCAAGCTTCAAGAAAAACGACGACGATTATTTATTTGAATCGTTACAAAACTAATTTCAAGTCAAAAAGTAAGAGAGAGAAAATTGTGACCGCGTAGGATGGATGACTCTTTACTCACTCAGCACTGTCATTATTCAATAAAGATGGTCTCGGATGAGGTCATTATTTCAAACTCAACATCTCCTTTGTGTCCGTCATTGGCTGAACTGGATGTAACAGTCATTTTTCTAATGACTCGATTTATTTCGTCTGCAATTCACATTACTCCCCAAACCCTATTATTCTGCCGAGGAAGGCAGCAGTTGAAGAGAGTTGGCCAAATAATGCACCACATGATTATATGTTGCTGGCTGTTCCATGATAATGTGAAATGTCTCGTTTTGCAAAGCGCGTGCTTCTCGTATGCAAAGCAAACGAGAGTTTTAAAAGATGCGAGAGAAATCCCAGGTAGGTACATACGTTGTGCCAGGCACGTAACCACTTCGACTTGCACAGTTGGCTGATGGATCGGCATTGTTTCCGCGAATATAAGCCACTGTCTGAGAATCATAGGGTTGTTCTGTTTAGTTGTTGTATGCTGAATTCTCTCGATATGTAGTTCTGTATTATTTACTTGTTTCCCCTGCACTCACGCAGATCGAGTTTATATGAGTCAGTGATGTGAGCACTTAATTCACCCTTTGTTTCCATCAACCTTGCGAAGGCTGTAATTGTATGGATGCGTTTTGTGGTGATTCATCCATCAATGGGGAAAATGATGATGATAGTGATTCATGATATTGATCATTATAAATGGAGTGAGTGTGTGTGTGCGTTCCATCATGGGGATGGTAATAACACGCGTGTAGTAATGATAGCCAAATTTTCAACTCTCTGGTACTGCCGGAGAAGATTTAAAATAATTGAGGATTGGGTACGCTAACAAAAAATACTATTAGCGACAGACGGATACTTACAGCAAAGTTGTAAATTGTATTGATGGTGGTCTATTCGTCGATCAGCTAAAATAGCAAAGGGCACATAAAACATGTGCTCAAAGAAAAGGAAAGATTTTGCGGCTTGAGAGATGATGACTATGAAAAAAAAGGAATGGAATGCGGGCTCTCAGGTTTATAGTGAAAGAGTTGAGGTTACTGATATTTTTCTGTGACTGCTGTCCCACCACAAGTGAATACAGTATCCGTGCTATTAGCACTATGCAATTCACTGTTCTGTTGTATGTTATAAGGGAAAAAAATCATCTAGAAGATTCGAAGAAAACTAAAGCCAAAGTCAACATACAAGTCGAAAAGGTTTTTATTTATATATCTCCTCTTGTAAGAAAACCAAAAGTTCCATTGCATGGTGGTGTAGTAGGCATGCATGTGTTTTCTATGAATGAGCCAGCCACATCATATGACTTTACGATAAACGGCTGGTCTATTTTGAACGAATACACATTCATTATCATCCTCTCGTCCTCGTCTAATATGGTACCATGTTCGTGGTGAATGTGGTGTGTTGAAGGGAGATGCCAGTGATGCATATTTTGAGTATGGGAGTTGATGAAAACTAGAGCTGACTTGTTTTGTAACTAGTAACTTTTTCTCCCTATTACTTGTTCCACACACAGCAAAGGGTTTTTTTTATATAGTAAGGCTGAGGTTTTTGTGGGAAATAGTATCGAGTTGCAGCAAAGGAAGGTATGCTTATCGTAGTAAGAAATGAACGAAGCTTACTCCACAGTTTTTGTTGCAGTCGCTTGAAGCAAATATCTTGATGTGGTTATGCATTTTCTTCTTGCATGTAGTTTCTTATTCACTGGTCGCTGAAAGGAAATCTTTATAATAAAACAACCGATAAATGAGACCAGCCTTGCTCCACTAGCTTTCGGGCGACTTTCAATGTATGATTTGAGGGAACGGTTTGGTTACTCTGACCAGTGTTTTCTTCAAGCTTGCATTGCAACTTTCCTCGCCTTTCTAATGCAGTGAAGAGGAGTTGTTGGTAGACGTAGTAAATTGTGAACCGTCAATGAAAAGCGGCATTTACTCAATTTATATGTCATACGTATAATTAGGAAAGGACTGTGAGCGAGTAGAATAGGAGGGAAGAAACGCTGCACGGTCGAAAGGAGTTTTACTTGGTCTGTCTGGCAGTAGAGCTAAAGCCGTAGGATGGGTTTTCTGCCTGTAGTATGCAAGTTTAATTCTCAAAAGTCTTCAAAGACGTCGACAAGTCAACTCAACTGTTCATTCGAGTTGCTTTATGCTCATTCCCGTAATAATGTTATATCATCTTCGTTCGCCACACACATGTTCATATTTTAGCATTCGCCTGACTAACTAAAGGCAGGCATTGTACAATTCGTGCATAATTTTTTAAAGCAAATGCGGCTCATACTCTCGTTATGTCACGCTCTGATTTTGCTATATGAATGTGGCCCATTCTTCATTTTACACTGGTCCAAAGGAATGAATGGGATTTTTTGAGTTGAGTATTTAAATTCTTGGGTTTACTTTGTGCGGTAACGACTAAGGATGGAATGTGCTTGTTGCCGAGCTAAGCAAAATAATATGGGATTTGTTTGGGTAGTAGGATGATAAACCACTTGAGAAAAGATTTAAAAATCATGAGATTATAAAACGCTGACTTTTGAGCAGGCATGACGGACAAAGATTTTTTGGGACCATATGGATGACGACTTAATGACGGTTGACACTATGATGAATGTAAATTTCATTGGAAGAAAATGATCATCGAATGAGCGTAATGTGCTGTAGGACTGTGAGTAAATGATACATTTTCTTTTCCGTTTTGCAGGCTGCTATTTTACAACAAACCGCTGAGTACATCCACCAGCTGGAACAGGAGAAGTCAAGGCTGATGGCACAAAACTCTCAACTGATGAAACGTTTCAACAGCAGCTCATCAGGAAATGCTGACGCTCCATCATCGAGCGTATTCTCTTCTCCTCATTCACCTGCAGGAGAAACACCGCCTGCTATTATCAAGCGTCGAAAAACTCTTGACGGTACGTCAAACCTTTTTTCTCCTTTCGCTCCTCTACTATCATTCACCCAGCCATTCATTCATATTTAAATCTACCCATACGCCACACACGACGTGATGATTAGAGTTTATTTGAAATACAACTTGTTTCATAAACATAATACACGAGAAGGAAATGAATGGATATAGACGCATAAAAAGGAGGTCAAAGCCCTGCTTTTATTATTATTGATTGCATGAGTTCATGTGTTAGAGGATAAGATAGAAGGAATTTTTTAAATAAATATGAACGGAAGTGGAATTTTAAACTAAATATGTACCTGCCCGTGCTCTTTGTGAAATTGGGTGTGCTACCGTTAAAAACATCCTTGCATATGTTTAATAGTACTTTCCGGCAGTTGCTCCGGTTCATGTCCAGACTTCACATACATGAATTGTTTATTTTCCAGTGAGTAACTTTTTAAGGAGTGATGAGCACGGGATGTAGTAGGGAAAATAATAAAGTAGTAGTGGGGGGAAATGCATGAATGTAAAATGCAAGTGGGTGAGTGTCGTCGAGTCGAGTGGTTAACTTTGTGTTGTTGCATATGAGAATGGAGTTGTGTGTGTTCTACTCCTGCTGCCTCGGGTTACAGGGAAATGTTGAAAAACATTGTCTGCCCTGCCTGTCTGACAGTGAATCGGAAAAGTTGTAGTTGTGGTAGAGCACGGCTTGTAGTAGTAGACATCATAGTAAAGGAGGGAGAGGAGTTTGGAGGATTTCATGCATTCACACACAATTGCGAGGGCACTGAGCTGAGCTGAGAGAGGGGAAAAGCACAATGTGGAAGTAATAGTATTCGCGTAGTAAGTTGTGAGACTTTTGTAGTTGTAGAAAGAGAAAAGCTCCGGATCGATAGTAGACGTCTCACGTCTCGTCGGAACATATCGAGCGAAATAATATTGTTGAAAAACCTTATGCCCTCCAACGCAGGTCTTTCACCGCTAGATTTTTTTGGTAATTTCATTTTGGGGAAAGTATACAAATATAGACGCGTCTTTCACCAGAATAGCAGGAAAATAGGAAAACAAGTTCTGGTGCTAGAAATAGTATGGTTTTCGAGGTTTTCATGTTGAGTTGAAGGGTAATGAGATATCAGCGATGTGGATGACAAGTTTCGCTCCAGTGTCAAAGCAGTTGTCAGTGAGGAAGGAATATGACAAGCTTGTGTTATTACTTTATAGTTTTTGAGGCTGGCATTTGATTATGGTTTTTTGGGGCAATGATACAAATAATATGATGTAGGAAAGGGTTTTTGAGTATAACTTTGAAAGATGTAAATAGCCAATAACGGGGTGGATAAATAAAGACTGGAAATGTGGGTTTGAAAATGACAGGGGTTTCATTTGAAATGTATTGTTTTACAGGATCTGTCGAATCTGCAGATGAAGGAATTGGAAGCATGTCACCAGATCATAATGGTGAAGAGTACAGGAATGAAGTTACAGAGCTGCGACGAGAAACAATGGGCTTGCGAATTCAGTTGGACAGAGAGAGACGACACAGACTGACCCTGGAGGACACTCTTAGCACCATGCGTCAACAACATCAGCATGAACAACATGAACAACATGAACAGCAACAACATGAGCATCAACAACAACAGCAAGAACAGCAACATCAACAACAACAAGAACAGCAACATCAACAACAACAGGAACAGCAACATCAAGAACAGCAGCATCAACAACAACAGATTATTGAACCACAGATTGTTTATGTGCAGCAAAAATTCGAACACGAGAGGTAATTCATGATTTAATTAGTTTAAAATTATGTGATCGTACCTGTATGAAATTGAGCGAGAGTTTGATCAAATTTTCTCTTTGTAAATTTGTAGGATGCAGACTGTTGAAGAAAACGAGGTCTACCATCGTGTTCCAACCCCTGCAAGAAATTCATATGATGATTACAGGTAACTAAAGATGATCATAGATTGCATTCAGATCTCGAAAAGAAGAAAACGAAATCTAACTAATTCTAATTATGCATTTTTTTAAAAACAGAGTTCGTCATAACTTGAATTCAATTGTCGAAGCTATCAGGCAATTGGAAGGTGATCACTTGTTCGCAGATGAGCGAACTCCCGCTCGCAGCTCCGTGTCACCACCGAGTTCTTCTCCATCTAGAGCCATGGAAGTGTGCAGCTCTTCAGGGAACTCTCCGTCTCACGCTCAGTCACAGGCATATGCCCACTGTTACACTACGGAAGCACCTCTTGCTTTGACTGCATCCGTGGCTGTTCCTGAAGCCCAGAGCAGTGCAGGAATACCAATGCGTGCTGCCTATCAGACCTCTGCTACCGTTGTCCCGGTGTCAACTACTGTCACCTCATTGAAGCATCACGTTCTGAATCGGATCGCACGCTCCAACGAGGTCGAAGAGCAACCAATGAATCTGGAGTATCGTCCTGTGTCAAGAAGTCCATCTCCTCATCATGTGGCACAGCAGCCACAACAAACGACAGTCTCCCAGTTCCACATTCAACAGCAGCTTCGACCTGGAGTGATTGTTGTGAAACACTCTTAAGTCGTTGATCCAAACGAAGAAGCATTCTTTCTATTAAAACTGTTTATTTCATTCATTCGTTGTACATGTAGTATGTGTACATCATTCGTATGGTTGACAATTATGAGTGTTGTGGTGTGACGATATGAGCGAGAGATACGATATTATATATAACGTTTTATTCTCTTTCTTTACGGTCTTAACTGTCAATTTTTGATTGGGCTTAATCATTTTACTATGCATTCAGGTTCAGAGAGGGTAATCCAATCCATAGCCATTATGGAAATCTTAACTCCTTTATCTCTCTTAAATCACTTTACTAAACAGGCTGATATACTTGAATTTCGTACCGAAATATTATAGCTTGAGTGACTGGGTAGTCTTCAGTTTTAGACCCAATTTACCTTTCACAATACATAGAGCTTTTGCTACGCAAGCAATATAGTTTAAGTTATCTAATATGAATACTTGCTCTTTTCCAAGTACATAGTCCCGTTTCAAGTCTCATCCTTTATGTATGTCCTTTGTTTGCTGATCTTTTAAAATGATCGACTGCTTAAGAATTATTAATTAGATACAAGTTTGTACCATCGAGACCTTTTAAATTTACGTTTTCTACTGTGAGTATATAACCTATGCGTATGTCTGAATATCTAAGAATCTAAGAAAAAAAACTATTCATTTATAGTATCTTAACTACATCATGTAGATTTTGTGGACACGGTGATGTTACGTGCTCATACTTTAATGACGAGCGTGTCCGGTGAATGTAGAGTAAATTTGTGGCAATCATTTTTGTATTTAAAATCATACTGATTATTATTAGTAGAATTAATGGGAACTTAACTACATTACCTATTATATAAATATATACATATATGTGTGTGGAATAAATAGAAAGCTATATATACATATATATATTAAACTTAACTGAATTTATATGAGAATTATGAATGATGATTCTAGTGAAGATATTTGCATTTATTAAGGAACGAAGCAAGAGTAACTCAGTTGTTAGTGTCTTCGCAAAGATGCTGAAAAGGTTTTATTAACGTTATGTTTGAGGGTGATTAACTGTACATTAAACTTATATTCATGCTCGTTTGTTTATTTAATTGGGTGAAACAACAATAAATGTTACACCTCAAATTAAATGCGGTCGTTGAGTGTTAATTCCGCTTCTGAGCATGTGTTAGCTTAGTAAAAATTTGTAGAACGGTTAGTACAGAGTTTTTACACGAACAACCGAAGTTTTTTCTGTTTACACTTAAGCTAACGATTTGTATTTACATTTAATGAAGTAATCAAGTAAAATATAATTAGTACTTTACAACATGTGTACATAGAAAACGTGCTCGAGAGGGGCATGCTTTAATATTCATGAGGCAGCTATATAGATAATTTTTTGTTGGTTCTATTAGCGCTTATCTCGATAGGACGGTTAAAGACTTAAATCTTGTGAAGATTTTTGCATGCTCCTCATTCGCGTACATCACTAAAAATATGAGGGTGGAAGGTTGAGAACCTGAAAATCAATCACTGTCAGTTTGTCGTTTCCCATTGATATACTTGTAATTTGTCAATAATAACGGTATATGAAATTGTCGACTTATTTAAGTAATTATAAAAACGAAACCTTTCCATCTCGAAATATTACTGAGGATTGACTTATTATTGTTTTTATTAGAACTGAAAATACTTGAAATGAATATCACATTCGTAATACATACTGTGTAGTATCATTCTGTAGTGATTCGTAGTAATGACGTAGATCTTCAAGATAGCGTAGCCGCTAGACATAAAATGGTTTCGTGGTGAACACGAGTCGTTTTGTTGTAGCTAAGTAAATTCAAATAGCTTTATCAACAATGGTATGATCTTCATTTGATGTGATCACCATAATTAGTAAAATTTACACTGTTTTGCTGATCATAGTTATTGATCATTTATGAAAATCCCTGACGGGAAGGAGAAAACGCAAAGTGAAAAAATCCTAAGACATACATAAAATTACATTAAACAACTAGGGCAGATATACGTATATATTTTTTGCAGCACAAGTACTAACTAGAGTTGGATTGTTACATTCAATATTTCTGAGAAAAAAATCCATAGTGAGTGTCAGGACTAAATATCTTCCCTCTATATATTCCTCTTTGGTTTTTATAAGTGACATGAATCCTGTATAATGTATTTAAAGTATCAGAAACTCCATTTGTTTCTTTCTATTTATTTGTACGACTGTGTGTGCCTGCTGCTCCTCAAACTGCCAATTTTCTCTCAAATAAAAATAATCTAAATAAACATTTTAAATTAATAGTAAACTTAGTCGTTCATGGCTTTCAGAATTTTAAAATGCTTTGTTTATAAGCCACAGAGTGTGTTCCTCGAGTCACGGTGGCTTCTCTCGTTGAATACAAGCCCTGGCTGTTCCCAGTTTTGATATAGTCTTGTGAGTTCCTATCTCTCTTTGTTGCAACAGATTTTTTAAAGCAAAATTCAAAATGCTACCTGGAGTAATTAGCATGAGAGGCGTATTAGTGCATGTACAACTGTGGGTAGTCGTATTAGTTGTTTTGCGATTAGGAATGCTAATCTAAAGCCTTCCATTTTATTGGTGTATTTGTATATTAAACAGGTAATATGTATCAAGTTTTCATTTACATTGTCGTACACATTTTTTGAAAGCGTAATCGAAAATCTGTAGTTTGTAGTGGCTTTTGTGCTGCAATGCGTGTATCTAGATGAATGTTTATGTTATTGCTCTTTTGTAACTTTTTCAAAATCGGTAAAAGAAACGAGTGAAAAATAACAGAAATGTTGTGTGAATGTGTATCACTTGTACTTTTAGTGAAAACTGTCGATCAGAAACAAACTTTCCTTTTTTCTCTCTATAATGTGAAACATGAATGTAAGCGGACGAATAACGTGACATCGGTGATTATTATAGCTGCAATTAAACAAATATATAAATAATTCATAAACTAACGTTATGGTTGTTGTACAGCTTTATGTGTGTTTTATTTATTTTTTACTTTCGCTATGATGGTTGTTTTGCTAACATATGGCCACGAGGCTTTGAATTTCGGCTGTGTAAATTTGCATTAATTGTTTTTACAGTTGAAAGTGAATTTTACTTTCAATTTTTTACTTTCCTGCAGCATGTTTTTTTATTCACGAAAAGGTAACCTTTGCAATCTCATTAAAAAACCTTGGCCTTGCATGAATTTATCCTTTCCTTGCCATCTCCATCTCCATATTATAAAAACCTTGTATATATAAGAATATGAAAATGCCAGTTAAAATGCCATTTTTGTAGGAGTGCAGTTTTGCATGAGAATATCAATATCTTTAATCCAGCCCGAGTTTAGTTTGTTTAGGAAAATGAGCTCCGTAAAAATAACATACATCTATGTAGATAGGCATTTAGTCGAGATAATTATCATCTTCCCCCACTGGAATCTAACATGACTGAGAAAACGGAAGGTTCTGATATGTACGACTTTTTAGAATGAATTTTCTAAACGGTAACTTGTAGAAAGGTTTTAAATTCAAGAAAATACGTTGTTGCTGAGAGAGGATTGCGGATGCTGCTTGGATGTATTCTTAAGGATTTGAGGAATGAAAGACTGAGTCGAAAGTCTTGAATAAAAACCAATTTTGGAACGGAAAATACGCAGTAAGTATGAATAGTGAGAAGTCACATTGAGACATTTTGACAGGATAATATTGTTGAGGCTGTTTATGAGATAGTCACTTGACTCAAGGCTGGCATATATAGAAATGAATCTGCTATAGTCATGGTCATGTAATAAAGATAACTCGGTGGAACCCAATTATTTCCGACAATTATTTTACTCGGTGTTATTAATAAACAAAAAACTATGCAATACCCAATATCAAATAAAATAGAGTAAGTTAACCCTTTAAGGAATAATAAATTTGGCAACGAAAATATTATTTTTCAACATTCAATTCACTCTCCTACTTCAACCCTAGTTCCTCTTTTCTAATATATTTTCACGGATTTTTATTTTCAAGTAGATATCGCCTGTTAAAGACACAAGTATATACTAACACTAATGCAATGCATGTTAAATTCAGACGTATGTAGAATTAAACTAAGACTAAGAAAATACTTCCGGTTGACATAAATTTTAGGGGAAAAACATATTGCCCCGGTTTAGTTAGAATTAGAATGTTCTGAAATCTAGTTTGATATTTATATTCTCTGAGTTAAAAAAATATAGTGAACCGTGTGAAAGAGCTAATGTTTGAAAATGCATGCTATTTTAATCGTTAATGTGTCACTACAGCTGCTACTACTATATGATTAAAAATGAAGTGCAATAATTAGTTGATATTTGACAATAGAAGTTTTTGCCAGTATAATAATCACTGCCATCTTTTTATACAACGATCAAAAATACAAACAGATATAATATGATAAAGTCAACTGTTTCTTTTCCATTTGTAAATCATGGAACAGAAGATTCTTACAAAAAATCAATGACAATTTTTATTCAATCTACTACTGGAACAATGACAGGCTGTGTGTTGAAGAAAAACATATTTCTTATAACGCGAATTTGCCCTCTTTACAATCTCCCTGAAACCTGAATTCGTTTGTGAGTGTGAGTAACTCCGATGGAAATATCTGTTAGATTTGATGATTGATGCTAAGTAAGATAGAATCGTGACAAGTATTATATTGATGCGATTTGCTAATCAAGATGGGAATACAATGACAAGTCATTTTTATTTGGTGTGAATTTCTGGCTCGACTTGTTTTAGCTTTAGTAAGACACGCAATTGTAGGTATAAAAAATATCTCAACTTGTTTCGTAATAGTTTTGAAGTGTTGTAATATTACATCAGTTTCTTGAAATCGGGAATGAAGATATGAGGATCTATTGGGATTAGCTTTATATCTAGATTTAATGATTAGGAGTCGTTTGTTGATAAAGACACGGCAAGGCTCATGCCACTGTTTAAGGGTTTACTAACGTTCGGAATATAGTGCTTGTTCTGCTGCAAACACCACATTAAAGATGTTCAACTCTTTAGTTATATCTCGTACATAACTTTGAGATAAAGTGCGGGTAGTACCATGCAGAGTTAGATGATTTTCACGTCGGGTATAGTATAGAGATGAAATTTTTAGTGAAAGTTTGTAAACAAATTATTTTGAAATCATTTGCAGAGGCGATAAAAACTTGTTATAGAAGTAGCTTGCTGGAAGGTTTAATACTTTTTCTGTTATTCCAGTCAGCTTTTTTCGTAACAAAAGGAATATATATAGATGTAATGTAAGATAAGAATGTAAAGAAATATATGTGTTTGATGTACAGCAAGAGTGCTATGTACTACTAATAGTATTAGAAATATAACTATCTACAATTAGGACGTATGCAAAGGAATAGTTTGTGTATGAATGATAAGATGATTGAGTGCTTAAGTTGTACTGGAACACTGATCTGCTGTTGAATGTATCCGTTGACTTCCGGAAAATGTCATGAAATAAAGTATATGTGTACTTCGTAAATCTACTCAGCTTTGATTATTACTTTTTTGCATGACAATGTTACAGCAAACCACAAAATATACATAAAGAACGTTAGCATCTTTGGAAGAGCTTCAGGATTCTAATAATCAAAATTACATAAGGGGTTAAAGAATTCTAGTTTTGCATAGCTTGCACAGGTGGAAATGCAATTAAGTTCCACGCAGATTAAAATTTGAGCAAACTTATATAATCTGTCAAAGGTAAACAATGTGCTAGCAACAAATTTCAGTTCATTGCAAGTTCAGTTCAGTGGTGTGATATATATTTTAAAAAAGAACATGATCGATATCCCCATTTTGTACTTCCCATTTTCATTGAAAACGAACAAAAACTCCATAGGTGAAATTAATCGTTTCCCTTTTAGTAGTGTTATCATTTGATTGAAAGTTTCCAAATCAGATAGGAAAGGTCTGACTCAAACTCGAATCAAGAGTACTTTTGATGCATATAAACTTCCAGGTTCCAGTTTAAGTCGTGTTTAAAAAAAACAAAATCGTGCCGATAGTAAAAAAATCATACTGACGTGAGCCTTTTTAATTTTCTAAACCTTACTGAAGATTTAACACGTTGGACAAACTTTTCGAACGCTGATGCAATGTTAGAAAAACCTATATATTAGGTATTTTAAATTATGTTTGAACACAATGAGTTTCCCAATCACGAAACTTTTGTTAACGGTATTTTCCTTTCAAAACGTACTTAACTTTTGCAGTGGGAGTGCGATGTGACTAATTCTCTGACTTCGAACGTCATAAGATATAGCAACTAATTATACCTGTGTCATTTACCAGTCACATTATTAGTAAAAGAGAACCAGTTGAAAACGGTTTAGCTTTCTATGAACATCTAAAGTCATCTAAGGGGGATTCTTTTTTCAACACTCGAAGTTGCTACCTTACAGAATCCTGAGCAAGCATATTCAATTAAAAATGAGCAGACACCACTTGAGTAGAAATCAAATATTTAGTTAAATTTTTCACTGGGAAAAAATCAAACCTCAAGTTGATACACAGCGATATAAAAAAATTAAATTGATTTAAGCAGAAACTCTTATGTCGGCTTTATGTAAAATGTATTATCAGTATTTTTTTGCATTTTCAAAAGTATACCTTCGAATGAGAGCAACTTTGGGAAGACTAGACAACCAAAATTTCAAATAATTCCTACATTACTTTTGCATGTGACACTTGTTACTTGAATTTTACAGTTTTTCGCTCTAGGAAAAGCAATGAACTAATTTACACATGATACGTCAATTCAAATCGCAACGAACGCAACTCTTATTTGATCCCTAATTCCATCTGCCTAGTTCAGTGAAGAGAAACATGGGGTACCATGAGATTATTTCTTCTAAACGGATTTCAACGGAAATGTTTTTTAAGAGTCTCTACAAGGTCTTGAGCTATAACCAATGTTAACGTTAGCCGATTTCTTAGAATATTCATTAGCCATTATAGAATGGTATCTCCGTTACAGTAGATTATGAAACATCGTTGAATGTTGCAATTGCAAGTTTGCTGTTTTAATCTATCGACTCACAAGTAATCATGTTACGACGAAATCATGTGAAAAACTGATTTCCTCAAATGATAATTCGTAATCAGAATTGATGTATAAAGGGTAAACGCTAGATATTAAATAACCATAAAAATCATGGCTTACGACAAGTAAACTCATGCATGGTATTATTGACATGGAATATTGTGAGTTGTGCATGAAACCCTCTTCATGTAAATTAGTATATTTTGTTGATTAAGCAAAACTTATACGCTCGCAATTTTGTAATGATCTTGAAATCATGTTTCTACCTAATATTGAGAAGAGCTTTTTAGTGGTAAATCATTTATTCCAGGAAGTGCCAAATGGCTACAAATTATCTGCAGATTTTTGTGCATAAAAGTTCAGTTCGGGAGCAATTTAATTTATATGTAGACATAAAATGGTTTAAAGTTGTTTGACAAATGCATGTACGTTGTAAAATCAGGGTGTAAAATCCATAAATATTCTTGATTTGTGTTAAGATCCAGAACATACGATAACCTTAATGTTATAGGTAAAAGGATTATGGCGATCAGGCATTTATTTTCAAAAAGTTAAGCTTAAACTTCAATGTAGAGGAGTCATCCATTCCCAAGCAAATGCAAGGTTTCCTTTTAGAGATTACAAGCATGTACAAACACTTTCGTCATTTAATGATGCTGGAACTTAGTTGACGGCGTTGGGGCGAATTGCATGACTGATATGCATTTTTAACAGATTTAAGTTGGAGCATAATGCTCCAGATTATTTACTATTTCTAAACATATACCAGGGTAAATATTTAACAGTGTATCACATCACCCACCATGTGCCACAACCATGTTTGGAATTATTTTTATGCTACGTTCAAACACGCTGACAACCATATTTCAGTGTGGAAATCGGACAATGTTTTTGTGAACTACAAATCTTTCATTTTGTGAATGGAGAATGTTCACTTCTCTGATGATATGAAGACATTTTCAGTTCAGCGCAGGACCGCATTGTGAGCAGATGAATGAATGGTGAATTTAACTGGGGTAAGAGTAAACTTTGAGGATATCTTCGGCAAAAAAACAAAGGTACTGGTGTGTTTTAGAATAACAAGTTAACTTAAGACAATGGTTGCTATTCATAGAAAAAGAAAAATCAACCGGCTTTGTGCTTGCATCAGGCTCACTGAAATGGAACCACATTCTAGCTTTTGTCGATACACTCCCTGTTCTTTGTCGGAACAATGTAGCAAAAACAAATAAAAGTGTGACCTTTAACCTGCACGCATACATTCGCAACACCATGAAAGAAATTCTTGTGAGTAATAATTCTTTGCCCAAGGATTAAACATTTTTTAAAGGCTGTGCAGCTGTACCGGAGAAATTCATCTCGTCCTTGCACGCATTTCTATTTGAGGGTCAACAAAAGTTACGCCATGCGTATAGTCATATAATTCTTGGCGTAGATTAAGGTCAGTTCATTTATTGCTGCATCATCAAATAATGTGTTCCACGAACAAATAAATAAAAATTCTCAAACAAAGACAATTATGCACTTTGACTTGTTAGTGAATGCTTTCCCCTAAATCTGAGACTTTCAACTGAAAAATGTATTTCTAGAGATCATCCCTGAAGTAATTCCTATGAATGAAAAACTCTCATATTTCCACACTCACTCGCATTGTTTCCACCCATTCATTTGATGGCTAAGCGAAAAACAGACATGTAATCAAGCGCTTTCCCAATTGCTTTCTTTCGTAATTCTCTGATGCTTGACGCAAGTTGTTTCCTAACACAATATGGATTATTTGTCAGAAAGCCGAATTCGCATCTCAAGCCTCGCATGCACAATTGCCAATGTTTTATTTTCCCACACAGGTGTAATCCACAAGATGTAAGAAAGACGCTACCCACCAAGCTTCAGGGTACCCTTCCCCATAACCATGCAACAAAATAAAGTCAAAGACCATGCTGAACTAAAGTAAAGCGTCAAAGCTTCCTAGCATTCCAAGGTGAAGTGCCATGTTGTACCAAGTTTGGAATACAAGGTCTTCAACATCATTCGCCATCATCTCATCTTTCCATGGCGGCTTCCTCTCGGGTGGCTAACTCTTTCATTTTTTTCTCAACCAAATCTCTCTTTGTTTCTCATCCTGTCATGAATAACCCCACAGCTACGCTCGGGCTGGCAAAAAATCCCTATTGTTAAATATTTTAACACTGCTTCAATTCATGTTTGTATCTCGCTGAAAATTCTCGCCGACATACAAAACCATACATCTACAATATGCTTCACAGAAAGAGAATCACATCCACAATCAACGTCACAAAAAGACTGAAAAAGAGACGCTATTATGAATATCCTCTATCAGTATTCCGCATACTTTTTAAGCTTCTCTTCTACTCCTGTGGTTTCCTTTTCTTTACTCTTTACTTTTATTGCCATCCTGCGTACCGAGTTGGCTGGTGGGTTTCGTGTGGAAGATGATGATAATATGATGCTGTCACTTCCATCCTATTCCATTCCATTCCAAAATCCTATCCAATCCACTCTTTTTGTCCTACCATTCTCCACATTTTACTCGGCTTTGCATTACGTTACTCCTTTTTCCTTCAGACCGTTCTTCACTGATGCTAAACTTAGGCCAGAAAAGCTGCAGCAATTTTAATACTATAGTCGCTCTTTTCTGTTACTCTCCTTGTGGATATGTGTGAGTGCAGAGCAGTGATCACAATATGCATGTTATCCGTTTTGTGTGTACCGTGCCCAAAACGCTTTTCTCACTATAATCACACCAAAAAAAACTTAGTGAGCGAGCACCTCCATTCCATCTCCAACACTGGATGATTGTATTATAGACCAGGACGATGAACGGACAGCTGCCCTCTGTATATTATGTGTGGATATAATATGATGATACACAAAATAATAACAAATATCCCCCTATTTGTGAGTTTGCTCGTCTTCAATACATATATTTCTCCATTTTTGAGTGACTGTGAGAAATGAATGCCTGGCACTATCTAAAAACTACCTCTCCATTAAACCCATTCCATCTCATCTCGCTCTGTTTCTTTGGCCTTTTTTATAATACCTCCTCTTTTCTGCCCTACACAATTCTAGGTTGCACTACTGGTACATGGTTTAGTAAACAGTATGCTCTCTCTTTGCTCATCATCACGATGATCGCCATCCTATATGATGTATGTTTCAAGTAATCTCTTCTTTCTCCTTTCGCATTTGTACTGAAAAGTGTGTGTGTGAAATACCTTTGCTCAGCTTTTGCCTCCTTTCTTTTTCCCCAAAGATGATTTAGAGTGAAACTAGACAGATCTTTGAGAAAAAGGAGACCAAGGGTAGAAGATATAGAAAAATAGAAGAAAAATATTCGAAAATCTTAAATGTGAACTTGTGTGGATAAATGTGCAGCAGTGTGTGCATTGCATTGTCGTGTTGTAATGAAATAATGCTATCTCATCTCTAAAAAGTCAAGCTAGAGAGCACCGTGCGCGCTGGGATTAGAGGATTGGGATGAATTTATGGGAATTGAGACTCATGACGACGACGGCGACGATGATGATGTCCCGTGTCATCATCATCATCTCTTCAGCATCACTTTACATTACTGACAAAACGCAAACCTGGCCTGGGCTGAAACGCTGATGTAAATTCAACTGTATATATTGACGACACATCCAAAAATTTGCATAATATACTCCTCATATCTCAAACACTACAATGCTTTGCATATGTCTTGTGCTCTAATCTTTGAATTTTGAATACAATAAGAAAATTAGAGAAACAGTTTTTTTCTCTCTTGAAAGTGAATGTAACACCATTGGAGACTATTCTGTCTCACATTTGATTTCAAATAGCTAGAGTTTTTAAAAATATAAGGTGTGTGCTACACTCCTGTGTGTATTTGTTAAAAGTTGTGTGCACTGCAAAAAAAACTATGAAACATGACAGTTGACCATAAAATAAACACTTAAGAAAGCTGATGCAAAGGAAAGGAAGGATTTGTGATAGTAATCGTAATTAGCATAAAGTGTCAATGCCATAAATTAAAGCCTACCACAATTTGCGTTTCAAGTTGCAATAATCCATGGGAATCTTTCAATGAGGGATTGTGTACCTCTCAAAAAATAGCTCGGGAAATACGCGACTTCCTTCCGAAAAAAGTATCATCGTCAAGTCCTTTTTTCCTCTTTCATTAACCATATTTTTATTCCTAGTATTGTCGGTGTGCTTTGAGGATATCACATTTCGACGATTTTTATGTCTATCATTTTTCCAGTAGCATAGCCCATTAAAAGTTCATGGAATCCTGTTGTTGACAAACAATACTTGGAGAATGTGAGTTGAAGCGGAGAGCAATAATAACAAAATATTTTACGAGTGACGTAAAAGTCTTAGTTATATATGCAGACAGAAAAAAGAAAAAGTGAAGTGAGCTGAACTGTGTAATTAGGCAAGTGTGTCAGTCATTCCCCAATTCCAGTAATCTTATCATCGAACTTGGTAAGACATAAAAACAAATGTGAAAATACAGTTGCCTAATTTCCTCCTTCCCAAGTATATCTCCAATTTAAGCCAGAATGCCATCCTATCAGTTTTATAACGTTTGTCACCAAATCCAGCTTGTGCTTCGTTAAACAGGATAATAATAAGATTGTTATGTATAGCTGTATGATGAATGAGCCAGCTTCGTCATTTATGTTTTTACGATTATGTCTACATATAATACATATCGCTCGGGCTCAGAATGTACGCGTTACGCGTTCAGAAGATGAGGGATAAAATGAAGCGATACACTTCTCCAACTAGAAAATGTATCGATACTCAAATTCATACAGTTAGCTTTTCCATGTGGAGCGATGAAAGCAAGTCTGTTTCACATTTAATACTTTTAATCGCAATAACGATAATTGTCCGTTGGCTGCAATATTAGCTTTTTCATAACTGGGTGGACTCTAACCACACAAATAAATGCGTTCAACATTGCAAGTCACTGGAAAGAGGACAGGTCTTGTTGAGGAGAACAGCAGGACTGAGAGTGGCAATGCCAGTAATTATGTTATCTACGGAATGAATGTATAAAATGATAAGGTGATGTAATGGAGTGGAGTAAGCGCGATTCTCGTGTGGTAGGCATATTAGTGGACGTTCCTTCTGAACCGAGTCAATTTAATTTAACATTAATGTACCTATTCAATACTGTTAGTGGTGGATTATAACTACAATGTTGATTAATGGTACACAGTCAGTTGCCCGACGAGGTTGACGACAATGTGTAGCACTGCTACTACTGCTCTACATTATGACTTACATTTGCCCCATCGTTATTATCTTCTAAATGCACAAGGCAACTTGCTACCTTGTATGCAAGTGCTGTGCATATTATGTTCCATGAAGTAAAAAAAATGTATTTTTCTGTTTCCACACAGGCGCGTTTGGTAGAACGCATCTTAACGTGAGTTAACATCATATCATCATCATCGCTAGTGACTTACATCATAAAGAAAATCCAAAGGGACTCCCCGCTTTACAAAATTAAGCGTGCACAAGTGTGGAGTGTGTGGAGGTTACTCACAACTATAGAAAGTTAAATGGATAATCAAGGAAAAATATTTTCTCACCAGTGAAACATCTTAAAGCGACCTTTACTGAATTTCTTCGCGAGCTTTGAATGAAAGAAAAAAAGGGAAAAGATTAAATATCCTGTGCTACAGATCCCTATAACTGGTGTTAAGCCTGGACATTCAAAACTGTAAATCTTGAAATCGTTGAATGCGTTCAACGACCCCAACTAGCTTGCACCAGTGCACATTAGTTAAAACTAACAATATTAAATGCAAATTTTATACATTTACCACAGCAAACTCATATCAAGATTTAGGAGACTGTATTTATCATTGTACGCGTATGTGAATAAATTCCCAATTCAAATGAAAGAATGTGAAGCAGTTCCTATATATAGTCAGTAAAAACTAGTGATGAGTATGACCATGGCATCTACTGATGAAAAGCCTTCCATGAATAATACTGGTAAGTCAAAAATGATATGTGTATAACAACAAACTCATAAAACACCCCGTTTATCATGAGTACATCATTAAAAAAAGGATTAGTTCAACTCAAAACACAGCGAAACAAGATATCCTATTTTATTTCATTCATTTTCTTGTGGTGCATTGTGGTGCTCGTACCTTACAAAGTATAGATTACAGTTAAAGTTAAAGAAAACAACGTTATAGGCTTCCCTTTCCCTCCAAAGGAAAACTATTTTACTATTATTCCGTTTATGCGTAAAAGTATGTCTCCAAGAACCTTCGCATAGTGTCAATGTCAAGTCAAATTTATTATTATGGACCAAGATTCTCTAAAGAGATAAATGCTCCGCGGTTTGATGAACAAAGTAAAAAGTATCCAAATGTCTTAGAGTTGGTTCAATTACGGCTTGCATATCCTTTCATGTACATCTATGTGACTTCATGGTCGTCAAAAACTGTATTGCAAAAATGTACAAATTCCGCGTCCTCCGACTTGGTAGAGACTGGCGACAAAAGTGTTGCAATATTAAATTGTTATTTTTTCATGAATGACGCATTTTATAGAGGATCATGCATAATAATGTGAGATACTGTATGACAGCAGTTCGACTCCAAAGTTGTCATTTTTGTTATTCATTCATTCAACCACTAATATGGTGGATATCCTCACTGTGAGCTCTACAGTACATTTTACAGTGCTGACACAAACTAAAAAAATGTTACTTTCCAGTTTCCATATCTTCCAAATATTTCATGCATCATGTAAAACTCTAGCCCGGGGTTTTGGGAACCTATTTGGCTTCGGACACTTCGAGTAAAGCAGCGCTGCGGCGATGAGGGAAAGTAAACGTTGTAGGAAAGATTTTGGTCATTTTAGGGAAAAATTTTTGCGCTTTTTTGACAAAGTTTTTTAATAAAAAATTTACATATGAACCATTCATTATTGATCAATAAACCGTGTACTTTTTTCTTCTGTTTATGCCGTCATTTTTATTCGATTTACTAATAAACTTGTTGAGGAAATAGGTCATAGGTGTTTCATTTATGAGAATCTAAACTATTGGTGTTGTGGAATCTTGATGTATTTTCAACTGGTCGCTGGTGGTTTTGCATTCCACTTATTACTTTGTGACATGTGAAGGTCACTGTCAGTTCAATTGAGTTTTTCGAGACCAACTATTGACGTTGTGTACGTGTTAAAATATTATGTCCATCAAAATCCATCATTGTCAATTGTACGACGTTTTTCATTTAAAACGAGCTAATGCTGCATCAACGAAAGACTCACCGGAAATTTGATATTAAGTATTTGAGTCAATATTATGGAAACTAGATCAACTCGCCAACTGAGGTTGAATGCGAAAAAATGTTCTAATAAACTTGAGAAGAAGCGTGCTATCGGTACAATCTCATCCAGATTATTGAAAGGTAGCAAGTTAATTGCTCAAAGTTACTTGCAACTGTTTAAAGGATATTGTTTCATTGATAAAAATACAGAATCATATACTTAACGAATTGGAATTTACAACATAAAATGCATACTAAATTATGCAATACTATTTATTGGGTTATCTTGTTATACGTTTCTAGATGGCAAGACTACAAAGACGTCTCAGCCGTCGTCCTGGGGTGGGAGTACGGCTTCATTGGAGAGTAATGGCGTGTCCATAACACTGGTAACCCCACCAAAGTCTTCCGACGCATCTTCTCCTCAAAACAGTTCGAACGGAATTTCTAAGAAAGAAGTTAACACGTCAGAGTCACCTCCGATTTTAGAGGATTACAGCGGTACTGATACACATATGCTTTAATTACTGTTATGATTTTGCATTTCTTTATGTTTTTTCTTATTTCCTTATTGATTAATTTACTTGAGAAACTGAAATATTCAATGAGCATGCTTTTTTTAAGCAAATCTCTAGCTAGGCTGATAAGACTATTAAACAGATCAGATAAGATCATGCCATGGGATTCATCCATTCAGGGCATGTTTGTGTCATGCGTCACGAGCTCATGGAATTTTTGAATTTCGTTTATTTATTTGAGGTTTCTAGCAGCGTAAAAGTTCGTTCGTAAATAACTCACAACGATAACATATATAGTGCACGACCTTGGCTGATATGCAGTACAGTTGGGTTTCGGGTTTCTTGTAATTGATGGAGTAGAATTGTATTAATCATGAACAGCTATACTATGTTCTAATGACCCGTAGTGCTGTAAACTAAAGGTTTTGAATCATTATAGGGAATTAACTCAAGTACCTTGCTTACAATTCACTCAGTACACCTAATAGAAAATTCTGTAGGCAACGCTTTGTTATTCAAAGTAAAGTTGTGTCATTAATAATGAGAGATGAACTTTGCTGACATATACGATTTTATAAATAATGTATGGTATTTGTATTATTAGTAAAATGTGACAATTGTGGAAGGCTTGGTGTCAAGAGCACCTTCCAAGTGAAGAAGAAAAACTTCTGTAGTGTACAGTGCTCGCGAGCTTTATCTAAAAAAGCGGATGGTACTTCCTCTACACAGGTATGTTTTGTATTTATGGTATAAGGCACAAATATCTTTACGAACAAAGGCGTATCATGTCTTTATATGATAAGTTCATGTTTTGTAGTCAAGATTAACATTGGCCAGTGACGCAGATGATGGCTCTTCAAGATGCTCATCACCTGTTGATGGGCATGGTACAGGACGCTCATCTTCGTCTAATAGTGTCAATGACTACGACGCAGAGGGTGCACCGAAGAAAAAGAAGAAAAAGGTTGAAGTAGATCCGACATTTGACTGGAAAACTATGGTGAATAATGCAGATTTTAAAGCAGCTAGTGTGGGGTTAATGAAACATGTAAGTTGGCTATTTGTATGCGGTAAAGCTGTTATCATCCAGCAAGTGAGATCCATGATATTCGTTACATTATATTATTACGTGATCTGCAGGCTCCTCTTTCAAGAATGTGGGACAACGTAACGATAGGAATGAAATTAGAAGTAGAAAACAAAGATATAGACCTCAGAAATCATCAGATTGCGTTTTGGGTTGCTAGTGTTGTTAAAATCCAAGGTTTGAGACTTAGACGACAATACAATCGGTTTGTGTGTTGAATAAGTTGGATATATTTTTGATGTATTATATTTTGTAGGGTATCTTGTCTTATTGAGATTCGAAGGATTCGCAAATGATCCTGTCGGGGACTTCTGGATTAACCTTTGTTCGCATGATATACATCATGTTGGATGGTGTGCGAATAAAGGAAAACCCTTGATACCTCCTAGATGTAAGCAGTATGTTTTTTATCCCCCTGTTACAGCCATGTTGGTACGGCATATTTAATTTATATATATGTGGTGTTCCAGCTATATCACGAAGGTTTACCGACTGGCGTAACTTTTTAGTTAACCGTCTCACTGGAGCTCGGACACTTCCACAAAACTTCCAGAATAAAGTCCAGAGTAGCTTAAAATCCAAATACGAGTAAGTTAGTAAATGTTCTTACCTGTTCTTGGGCGCTGTATTGTACATTGTTTGTACTAAAATATTATTCTTCGTATGTAATTAGAATCGGAGATCAACTGGAAGTTGTCGACAAAAATCGTATTTGTCAGCTCCGTTTGGCAACTGTAAAGAGGATTGTTGGACGTAGACTTCATGTGGAATATTTTGATTCGGTTGAAGATGGAGGTAAATTGAATAATATATTCTATTTGTTACACCTAATTCATGAAGTACGTGAACATACTGAGAAGTTCGTAATATGATTCGTTTGTTTACCTTTCAAGGTTTCTGGTGCCACGAGGAGTCTCGACTTATTCATCCAAAAGGGTGGGCCAAAACGATTGGCCATGAAATTGTTGCTCCTAGATACTATAACCCTAATCCGTTGCATCCTACACCCTATGACGCTGAATTCGAAGAAATGGATTTACAAGTGCGAAGGTAGTAACACCTTATGCTTTCTCTATCTAGCTAAGTGTTTGTTTGAAAAATGGATCATATCAATCATGGGATTTTTACGCATCTCTTTGTACGCTTTCAGAAAATCATTAATCATAAATTCAAGGTTGGAATGAAAGTTGAAGCCGCGGACCTTATGGATCCTCGTTTGATTTGTGTAGCTACAATTTCTCACATAGTAGGACGACTTCTTAAAATCCATTTTGACGGATGGGAGGAAGAATATGACCAATGGCTCGACGCTCGGTCTCCTGACATCTATCCCGTGGGGTGGTGTGAATTAGTAAATCATAAATTAGAACCGCCGCGCCCACCAGTAAAACCTATTCAACCGGTGAAGAAAGGGAAAAAAGGAAAGAAGAAAGCTGGAGTGAGAGGAGGAAAGCCGAGTAATGCTGGACGGTTCGTAAAACAATTTAAACCGCTTATGTGTTTTTATTATGGTACATAAGTATTAGTCCTATTTAATGTAGTGTATTTTGAGCTTTACTAGATAATATCACTTTTTACATCTGCGTTACAATTCTCTAATATTCAGACCAAGCAAGAATGCCACTAATGCTACAATACCGGTCGTAACAGCCCCTTCCACTCTGAAGAAACCTACAGTTCAAAAAGTAAACTCGCCGGAACCTGTCCCGGTAAAAGCGAGTCAGATTGCTTCAGGTCCTCGTAGAAGTTCCCTTCAACAACAAGCCGAGCTAGTAAAGTCTGATTCTCAAACAAAAACGAACCCGGTAAATGACGATAAGGATGACATTACTCCTCCTGTTACGCATGACACAGCAGACAACTTGACCAATACAGTACTACAATCTGCTCCCGTGCAAAATGAAACCGTAAATGGTGGGTCAGAGAAAAGTGAATCAACAGCGAAGACTGACAGTGCTAGTAGAAAATCGTCAACAGATTCTAATACCAATAATGAAGCAACCTATAAGATTCCCCGTATAATTGATAATACTGGATGCTGTGAAAACGTTGACCCTACTAGTTGGGGTCCTGAACAAGTTGTAGAATTTTTAGATACTAATGAGTGTGGTGGACACATTGAAGGTTTCCAAAGAAATGTAAGTAACTGATTATTTTAGGATTATAGTATTCAATAACATAAACCTCTGTAGTAAAGTCAGAGATCTTGTACATAATTCATAAATTGGGTTGATATACCTTAAATATCATCGTGATGAATGGTTTATATCACAGAAAATCACAGGCCAATCCTTGATGACATTGACGAAGGACCAGATTGTTATCCTTACCGGGATGAAAGTTGGACCAGCGTTAAAAATAGTGGATTTAATTGGACAGCTAAAGAAAAGATGTGTAACAGCAGCAAGAGCACGCAATGCCTTAGCAAAGTAGATTTTCTTCAAACCAGACTTTCAGCGACTTTCCTCCGGTTAAACAAACGGTTATATAATATTACCCTAATTGAAATATGTGTGTAGGTAACTTCAGTCCGTATTATAACACTAACCTTTTATAGAAATTTCCATTTATGTGAAACCACATTTATACATCAGTTATTAAATCTAATGTTAAAGCGAGGGAACTTATTAGTTATGAATATGATTATTGGGGTGCTAGATAAAAGGTGATAGGCGATCAATGCATGTTTATTGTAACCTTAATATTCCTCACAGTTTTTTGTCAGTTTAAAGTGCATTTACTCACTCAGTTTTGTTCTAAAGATCGTGGCAAATTGTATTTGTTTTAAAGATCTGGTATAGTTTTATGCTAGAATGTGGAAGACATGCGTTCACATCCATACAAAACACTGCACGGCATCTATTGAAGGTTTTCTTCTTATGCAAGGGGTTGGTCCGGCATATAACATCGTGTAAACGGTGACGCATTGCGCTGTTAAAAATATTTTGTGTTTACTGGCAAAATAATATAGTCGTAATTCGAAGGCGAAACAATCGACAGTTTGTTTTCAAACAATTTTAACAAACATATTGGTTGGGATTTGTTCGTAAATTCTTTCATTCGCATGATTATTGTTGTTTGTTTGCAATTTTTCTGTTTTGTGTGCGACGTTATATTTAAAAAATGTGTATGTTGAACAAGGAATTGATCACAAGAAAAAAGCAGCTTGGTTAGTTAATTTTTAGATTCTCTTAAATCAGAGAACGA
Organism: Sinodicranocentrus sp. ZH6; assembly: GCA_027743935.1. Classification (NCBI taxonomy): domain Eukaryota; kingdom Metazoa; phylum Arthropoda; class Collembola; order Entomobryomorpha; family Entomobryidae; genus Sinodicranocentrus; species Sinodicranocentrus sp. ZH6. The sequence goes on from JAHZNA010004276.1 coordinate 46,755, forward strand.
AAAGTTGTTCCTATAATCCTGTAAACTAATAATTTTAACTACATTGTAGTTGATATTTTAATGCATTTACTATATATAAGTAGTAGAATATAATTAATTCGTGTATGTATTAATGAATGAGCACATAGTGCAGAATGACGTGTAGAGATTTGCCATGAATGAAGCATCACAGAGATGTTTTAATAATTAATCAGCAGTATGTAGAAATGGGTGACAATGCGATGATTTATAGACTTATGTATTGTAAAACTATTTCACTAAGATACAAATAAGAGATGTGATACGGAATCCTTTACAATTTAAGTTTTTTATTTACCAGATTTTTAGAATTGTAGAAAGAATGTACTGCAGTTGGAAACTTGTGTCAATCGATTTGTTAATGTTTGGAATAAAATTTACAATAATAGCCGTGTATGACTGGCCCCATAACGGCATGCCAATCGGTTGTATTTTTTCTAAATACTTGAAACTGTCGCGTGCGCTGACTTAATTCAAAACTCTAGTGGATTGTGGGCAAAGCTGGTATCTTGCAAAGTTCTTAATCAGACATTTATGTATGATTAAAATAGCTTTCGATTTTCTTGCTTCATTAGTCATTTTTTAAATGTTAAGAACTAGTTAGTTCAAGTAATACAATTGATAACAGAGTATATCTAGTAAAGATTTGATTTGTCTGAAACGTTAGTCTTGTTGAAAGGAGTCTGGTATATATCATAACTTTCCCGGCCCATTACTGAATTTTATTGTAACTTGTTAAATACTTAGTATTGGTAGACATTATACGACAAATTGTTTTGATATACCATCTCGTTAAATTTGCGTACTATTTTCATTTTCTCGTGCAAACATATTATTCGGGGGAAAAGTTAAGAAGGGGTGTGATGCGTTTCTTGATGAAAATGTTCCTTAGTTCCACGCGTTTCACTTCTTTTTATTACTTATTTTGCTCTATTTGCTAGTTTTAATGTACTTTAGCTCTTTATATTATCATCTTAGTTAGTTGCTATATGATAGTTTACATTTGTGAATAACTTATTTCTCAAACGTCAACTGCATTTACATTTTTTAAATGTAGTTGTTAAATACGTATGCCGTCTCAGGATAACTCTTGTTTTTGAAATATGTCTAGAGTATTCGTCAGATTGAAGAGGAAAGAATCGTACTCGTACCACAGTTGCGCAGCTAGCGCATTGCCGTTTGTTGACAAGCTTTGTAAAAATCTTATGCAATAAAAGTATCATCATCCCCTTTTAATATGCATGTTGCGTTGAATTTTTTTAAAACATCGAAGAGAAACGTGCCGTGCCGATCATTTTGTACTTCAAAATTTTACAATCTTGGTAACATATGTTTCTGGTGCGTTGCGTGCTACATCATAGCCATATCCAAACAAGATAAAGCAAGTCATCTTGCTGATATGCCTAAACGTTGAACCTCAGGGCCTTAAGGACCTTTCAGATTTCATTGATTAGCAATACAGTAGATTCTCCTTCAAAAATGCTGAACAATCATATATTACTCAATGTTTGTGAATTTTGGAAACTCAGGACCTTATTCAGGACCGGAAGGGCCTCTCTGATGAGACGCATTAGCAATACAAAATATGTCTTTGTTCATAGGTATCGGTTGCTGAAATTAGAATTTGAAAAAGTTCAAGGGTTAAGGCAGGAGAGCGCGAAGAGTTTTTAAAGCTTAGGACATTCCACAGGGCCTGAAGGGCCTTTCAGATTTGGCTCATTCTCAGTAGTATCGTAATTTGAAAAAGTCAAACCGTTTAGGCTGGAGAGCGCGAAATGTTTAA
>JAHZNA010004277.1:0-27801 GCA_027743935.1 Sinodicranocentrus sp. ZH6
AAAAAATCATGCCACGTACTAAGCAAAATCCAACCTTGCATACATACTCAACACTCAACCACCTACCGGGTACATCTTGCTTTTATATATATGATTGAGAAATTTGAAAACGAGAAAATGACCGCCAATATTTTACCAATACAATATACTTTACTATGATGTATTCAGGAAAGTATAAATTGTCTCGAGTCTGAAACTGGAATTTAAAGCAATGTGGAAAAGTAAACTGCATGAAATGCATAACTGTCTAAACACAAAAACGCCTACACTCTGAGAATGGACGAGACACATAAGTTCAAGAGAGGAGATGATTCATTGCTCTCCTGTCACAACCTGTTACTTCCCAAATTCCTAATTAGAGCAGCCAACTAGATAAATATGTAGATCATAATATTCCTTTTTATTTTATTTGAGAGGTCAAAGCGTATATTTGTATTTCAGCTGGAGATTTTGTGGAAATGTGACATTTTAGTTTCACAAGGGAAGAATGTTGACTACTTGTTTTCCCAAAAGTATGATTCCAAGTGTGTCACATGCACAAGTTATGGGTAGACTTGCATTCTGCCACTGTACTTGTTTCTTTTCAAAAGAGCAAGAGAAGACACAGTATATTCTAGTTGAAAGAAGTGAGGAAGGAGAGAAGAGAAGAAGGGAATTGGTTTGAAGCTGTTTTCTCTTTTTGTAACATTGCTGCGCAATTATTCTAAAATAATACACGGTAATGTTGGAATTCTCCTAGTGGTAAAATTATGGCAATTTATTCCCATCCACATAGAGTCATGCTTCATCTTGGAAAGTTTCTCCTATTGTTTCCTTTTAATATTGTCTCAGTTGGTGGTATATTTGATTCCGGGCTTTTGTGCAATCCAATAATGTCTAAAACAGACTTGCGATATATTGCTGCACACACGCAATATTTATGTATGTGTGTAAATATAAAGATGAAACTGGCAATGTGTGTATCTTTTATTCATAAGGAAATGCTATACTGAATTTGGGAAATAAGTTTGAGAATGGGCTACTTTTCAAATCTTTTATTTCAAGAGTGGTTGCGATCGAACCTTGAAAAATAAGCATGTAGTCAAGTAGAGCTTTGAAAATGAAGAAAGAAATCTCAAAGCGTTGTACTACAAGTCCATGTGAGCGCAGTCCCTGAAATATGATCAATTCTGTTAGTCGATATGCCAAATTAGATGCCAATATAACTAACATATTTCTATTTCCGGTAATATTTAGCAAGCATCGATCAGATATCGATGAAAAATGGCAGTCAAAAGATTAGTTGATATTTTCGTCGAAATTGAAATTATTAAAATTATATAGTTTGTAAACTGAGACCATTGTGATGATTTATAAATATAATCAAATGAGAAACCATCCTCATCAATTTTTCACAAAATAAATATGTAATTTACTGTAGAAGTTAGCAGAAGGGATTCTCATCACTAGCCGGTCAGAGAAATTGTAACAAAAACATTTTCATAACTTTTATCAAGTTGTTTGGAATTTGTTTATTTTTGTAGTAGTAATTTTTTCACTTTGAAAATTTCAGAGATGTGAGTTTTACAGACTATTTACATCACTAGCCTTGTATAAAACTTTTTTCAATTGTTATCTGGCTGAAAATAATATTATCACAATTGGTAAAAGAATGAAGCTGAGGCACCAACCACAGCTCCTTTTATAGCCACAAGGTAGGCAGCCAGCCAAGTTCATTTGAAATTTGGAACATGAACAATCATAGCTTCTAGGAATTTGTTTTGAATGACGTAAGCATTAAGAAGAATCTAGGCAACTTATGACTTACTTAGATGTCTATTTACCACAAAACCCTGTCACTCTAGCTTACTACAAACAGATTTATATATGTAAAATGTAAGTGGGTATGAGTAATTCATGACAAGTTTTCCATTAGAGGTTCCACTAGTTAAAATTTGAAACCAACCTTCTTGTTCCAGTTTGCTGGTTTCTGTTATTGGTAAACATTTTTACATTGCATTTCCCAAACTGCTTATTCCAAGAACTTGCGAAATATGAGGATTCTCCACGTTTCAAAGATTTGAAGCTGAGGAAAAGTGGTCCAAATGTAATGTACTTTAGTTCAAATAAAGAAACTCGGGAGCAAATTCAGCACGGTGTCAATCAAGATTGTATAGAAAACCTAGCTTTGCCAAAGTAAGAGCTGCCCACTCATCATTTCCATTGTCAACAAAGTTGGAAATGGGAGAATGAATAGATTCAGGGAAAACAATACCTCGCCAGATTCCCGTTTCAATGCCCATCCTACAGATACATTCATAAAATTGCAAGTAGAAGCATCTATGGGGAATACGACACATGGTAGACATGGTAGAAGGAATTCGAATCCTTGCTTTCACAAAAAAGGTGTTAACAGATATTTTGGTGAGGAAGACATTTAATGTAAATGGACAGCTTGCTCTAATTGATATTCAACGAGTATGCTGGAAAATGATAAAATAATTATCAACTTTGAATAGCAAAAGTATTTTCCATTCACTTGAGGATATTCATTTTATCCTCGATCATTTTATTACTCAATGGATTACTCCTATTAGCTGTATATGTTGAGCATTTTGTACTCATCATGAAAACAATAGGCCAATGTTATAAACTTAATATAGGTCCATTTCATGCATGGCGCTCGTCATTTATGCAATTAGTCGCTGTCAGTTTTGATGTTGATGGATTTTATAAGAGTCAAATATTGTATTTACACCGGAGATGGCTATAATCATATAGAACAAAAAATATGTTTCAGAAATGATAACCGTCTTTTTGCTCTTTATACTTCCGCTTTCTTGTTATGGAAATGGGAAACATTATAGCTTACGAATTACAGAAAAAAACAAGAACATGAATACAGCTTTTAAAAACTGAGGGAAACTCGGAACCTCCTAGCTTGTTAACATTGTGAGCTTGGGGTTTTGAAGTGGATCGAATTGAATTAGTACTTCGATCTCTTTCTTTTAATGGGAATAGCTATGAAGAGGAAAATACAATGCACACTTGACTTTGCACACTCTCTGCTCTACCCACTGTAGTCCTTGTTTTCTTCAAGTTTTGAAGTCTTGGCACATTTATCCTATTTAGATGAAAGGGATTTCAGCTTTGCTGACATGCAGAGGTATGTACAATAAGTTGCTTTGATGATAATGCTATAGAAGTTATTTTGAAACTGATAAAAACTTTCTTGGGAATGTGGAGTCTTTATCTATAAAAAAAAGAAGCAATTTGCACTCAAGTGCTTCCTTGACAATTCACAGAATTGAGAAAAATGAATGACTTGAGTACTTAAGATCCTTTCCAAGACATTCAAGAGGGTTGACTTAAGAAACAATGTCAAATTTTATTCAACTTTACAAAAGACTGTGACAACTTTTTGAAAATAAAATTGAGGTCAGGAAAAGGGTTCTTAGGAATAAGGGAGAAAATCAAGAGACACAAGTGAAAACTTGTAGACTCTTTGCTTTAGTGGTGGGAAGTTGTGTATGTCAAACAATGACACAACCTTTCTGGTGAAATGAAGGGTTGCAAAGTTTACAATCGCTTGACATGACGATATATCAAATTTCCAATTCAAACTTGACAGCCATCCACATATCTACCAAGAGTTGGAATTGTCTCGAGCAAATTGTTCACTTGCTCATTCAAGATGAAAAAAAGAGATCAGAAAGGAAGAAAAAAGGAAATGTCAAATCGACTTTTTGGTTCTCTTTTCAGCGTTTTTTTCTCTCCTTGGAAAAAGCACTTGCAAAAACTGAAGCCGTTGTTGTGTCACTTGGCATTCACGAGAAATGACAAGATTGACTTGATATATTTATAATGAATGACAAACCTATATTGCAAATGGAAAGTGCTAATGATTTTACATAGAAAGGAATTATCCAGACAAGGAGTAATCCCTTAAAACAAGCTACTCTCTATTATTGTCTGTCTAGCGATGGATTTTTATCCGTGATCAAAGTGCTCAGTAAAAGCATCTTTTTTAAGCAGTCCTCAACATCAAACAATCTAAACTAAACAATGGTGAACATCATTTTGAAGAACTAAACTTCAATTATTTTAGTAAAAGTAAAGGAAAGCTGTTTTGATACATTTTAGTGTCATTTACAATGGATTTTTTTCTCTGAAAAAATGTTTATTTCTATTTGTTCCATGGGAAAGAGGTTTTCCAACTTATCTCTGTTATCCGAACTTGTACAGCGTTAAATGTCGAGCCAGGAAGTTGTATCGTTACATCTACATGTATGTTTCACCATTTTCCAATAAATTCTTCCTTTGATGAAAAGATCCTTGAGGAAATTTGGTGAAAGTAAAAGACAAGGAAAATCCTTGAATGGAATGAGTGGGTGAGATGTGTACAGAGAATGCAGAATGTGAATGCACAAACAAAAGCAGCAAAGGGGAAAGTATGACGAAGCCCAACTGCTAAAGTAAAGAGCACTGACTTCCGAATGATACTAAAACCAACCTCATTCACATTCCAGTCGATTTATTCCTCTCTCTTTGAAAATGTATGCAAGTTTGAGAGAGGAGAAAAGTATTAGTGTAAATTTGTAATTGGCACTGGTGAAAGCTACTTTCTTCTTTACTTATGGCATTAAGAATTCATCCTTGTTTTTATGGCATTTGCTGTTTCTCCAATAGTATTTTGGAATCATGTACCAAGCCATTTACTCCGTGTCCTACTTCATTTGAGACTGAGCAACAGTAGCATGTTCTTTGAAATTGCCAAGTGGTGAAGTTGGCCAAAGGAAAGTAAACAGAAAAAGCAGAGAGCGAAACACGAACTCAGTCCCTACTTGTTTTCTCTCTTTACTTAAAAAAAATGTCGATAAAACTGAAGAAAAGTGGCAATATCCAGATTTGCAATTGGAAAGGGTGAAGAAATCTCATGAAATATGTTTGCAAAATGAGCCCATTCCCTCGTCATTTATTGCTTTTTATTCCTTTGATTAGTTCAGTTATGGTCTCTAGGATGCAAGTTTATTTTTGCAAAAATGTCCACTTTTACGGTCTCTCTCTAACTTTACGTTCCACACGCAGGATTAACTTGTCTCTTGGGATTTTCCTGACGCTATTATTGTGGAATTTGATAAAGGGGTTGTTTTATCGCCAATGGCGATGACTTAATGTCACCTATGAGAATTTAATGAGAAATGGATCATGGATTATTGCTGGGAACGCGAGTACCTCTATTTCCTCTTGTGTTGCAGAGGAAAGTGATACATTTTTTCATCTACTTTCACATTTGTTTGAACATGCAACAAATGCAAACTGTCTGATCTTCTCTTCAGACTTCTCTCCTAGATTGATGTTGAGACCAGTATGAGGTGTTTTGTATTACACGACTGGAAATAAATCTGGAGAATGAGGTGCTTCATTTTGTACTCACTTCCAAACTTTGTTTCTATTTGCTTGATAAACTAAAAATCTAAGGATTGCACTAATTCGAGACTTGCTCTGTAGAAAGGTGTTCACTAGCCGGAAATGGTGGGCCGGAGGCTTTTTAAAATTTGTTTTCATACCACGTAACACTGAATTGACACGTTTTATCCTAAGTTTGCACTTCCTGCAATGTTATGTGGGGACGTGGATATCACTCAAATATAATTTAGCCTCGATGGCAATAATTCTAGTGGAATTTTCAATCGTGATCGCCCAAGTGGATATTCACAGTAAAAAATTGTGTGCTGTAATTTTCAAACTGGAATTGCTCAGCTTCTTTAAGCATTTGATACAATTATTGAAACGAGTCAGATTAACTTTGTATACGTGCTTTGTTAATATCAGTCATGTGAAATCCAGTCCAATTCATGTCACATGCTCTGATTGAATTGAAAGTTATGAAAATCGGTTCAGACTCTTTAGACTTTTTTATGGGAAACTTTATGAACGTTATTGGACGTGCTAATGTATCCTCTCTCAGTTTGGAAGGGGCTGGGGTGTGAAATAGAATATGATTGTAATGTAAAAATGTAATAAAGAATAGAGTTGCTAGAATATTAATGTTGAGAGGTATTGAACTTCCAAAACAGTATCAGTGTGATTGACACGTATGCTCAAAATATTAAAACTTGTAATTTCATTCAACTACACAGTTAACGGAATGCTATAATTACGGCTCTTAATGAGATTTTGACTCGGTCAGAGTCAAGAAAAAGCGTAGAGCTGTAGTATAGTCACGTTATTATTTAAGAGTTTACTACTGGCAAAATGACGTATTTGATATTTGAATAAGGTCATCCATGAAGACATTGTATAAGGTTGTATTTTTCTCTTTAGTTAACTTGACGCTTTCACCAGAACATTTTCAAATCTCCGCTTTTCATCCGGCAACCATTTGCTCTTTTATTAAGAGAAAAAGAGTCATTATCCTTGATAAAGGTAGAAAATCACATCGAAATACTAATCTCGCTAATTTAGATTACTTTCTTATAAGAAGCTTTAGTTATCTGGAAAGGATACGGTTATTGCATAATCTCCAAAGTAGGCATTCGATATTACCGGGTCACTTCCTTTTTCCACCCAGAAAAGCCTCTCTCCCGTATATATTTTCCCAGTGGCAATTTCCCGTTACTTGCAAAATAAAATGCTACTTGAAGGAGCCATCATCGCATTGAAGATTGTCACGAGTTTTGTGATGGGATGATACGGAGAAAATGAAAATGATGATGATCATCAGGAATGACGATCATTTCTGATGTGATACTGATGATAATGGTGCTAGTAGCTGTTTTTTCCTCTCTAGAGCAATGTAACTGCATACAGGGTATACTCATATCTTGGAATAAAATGTGCATTGGTGGTCATTGAGTTGCTAGTGCACGTTCTTTCCTCCTCACCACCACCATCATTACCGGTTACAGCATTTGGAGCAGTTTTGTACTTCCGGCATTGCCCCACCGTACCATTATAAGTATATATGACGGTCATAATACGCTTTCACCACCTCAAGGATAAAAGAAAATATCTATCTCAATCTTTTCCAACCCGTTTTCATAATATCTGGATAATACAGAGTATCCTTGTCTCTTTTCTTGTGACCTGTGATAAAAATAATAACGTTGATGATAATAGCATGTGATCGCATATCACGCTAACATTATCATCATATTTTTTACTTCCTTTATCCTCTCCTTGGTCATTGTCACTTGTGAATGCAGGAGGAGATCTTGGATCCATTTTTTAAGCACATTCCCAAACTAAGAAGAAAGCAGAGTTTTGGTTTTTTGTCCAGTTTTTCATTATTACAGTGGCGCGTGGTGCTGAAGACAATATTGACTCGGTGAAAAGATCCGGAATAACGAATCATGTCAGTCGCCTCTTTTAGTACTCTTGTCATTACTGAATTCTTCTCATGCACAAACCTTTATTGCATTTTGGAAATTACACATCCCTAAAGTGTTGGTAAAAAATCAATGGAAAGTTGCATTCTTCCCTGAGGAGGATGTGGAATTCGGGCCAAGTTAGGAAAGCGTGATTAACTTGCAAAATAAGTGGAAATTGGGAGAAAGATGTGGAAAGAGGTGAATTGCTTCCTGTACTGGAGTGTAGATTTATTTTACCGAGAAATTCTTCTGGTTTGAACTAGATTGACACATTAATTTTCCCAATGTGTTTATGAAGGTTGTGTCATACGGGGAAAGTGGATATTTGCTTGAAGACTCCAGAGTTACATGTTAAAAGGGAAGTAGAATGTTATAGAATTAATGTGCAAAGAAGTAGACTGGATGAAGGACTAGACTAAGACTAACATGGCGTGATAGATGACAAGATTGGTATATAACAAGAATCTGAATTACACCGACCTGTTTACCATTTTCTCTATATTCGCTTGAAATCACATGCATGAATAATGCATGTTTGATGTTTTAAAACAAAAGGTTCGACAGAGATGAAGTGACGTTGTAAGTCGACCATGACCAAATTGGAAAATATTATTGTCACGTGTAGAGGCATACTTTGAGTTGTCTTTGCTGATCTTTCATGGATGGGATTACTCCGGATGTAATTTGTTTTCTAATAAGGAAAATGAAAAAAATCTTTTTAGTTTATTTGACTGGGGTGAATGGAAAGGGAAATTTTTAAACACTTAGTTGAGCCAGTCAACGACGGAGCTTAAAGCTTGTGCATGCATACACATTTAAAATTTCTCTCCATTTAGTTTCATTTAATTTATAAAACGGGTAGGGAAAATGTGTAATTTTATAGGAGCATTGAAATTTGGATTATTGAAGGTAAGAGTATGTAATAGCATAGCGGGGTAATAGCCTCCAGGAATAGACAGCATTGCGAAAATGAGCTAACTCGTATGCTAAATTGATCTTTGAAACATGTTGTGAAACCTTTTGTTAACGATTTGCATTTTTCAAAAGAATATAAACTTTTCCATTTGACAAATTCCCGAGCCCAGCCATCCACAAGAGCTCTTGTAGCGTAACCCTTTGACTTATTTTAATTTGCTCTGAAAAAGGCCGAAACCAGTGAGTCGGGATGCATTTGAAATTTGATTTTTTTCTTTCAAATAGCAGCATATGCATAGCTTGTTGTAGTTACTCGTATTTTTGACTTTAAAGGGTTTGAAAGTAAGCGCTTCTCGAACATGTTGTAGCTAGGTTGTTGAGTTTTGAAACTTCTATGCAATCGAGTTTTTGGACAAATATTTTTCTTTCTTGTATCACATATTTGAATATTCATCAATACAAAGTGTTTACGGTAGTTCAATGATTAAAACACTGTCGAAAGGTTTACTTCGAAGGTGTGACAATTTAATAATTCGACATCAACTGAAACTAATCAGTGAGTCAGAAAATTGGTAATATTTAGGTCATTTTTATTCACTCATAGATAGGGGGCATTATTCTAAAATTCCTGGAAGCAATAATGTGCATGTTGGCAACGAGTCAAATTTCGACTGAACTTGTGAGTGGCTTTGTGCCTCGATGCGACTATAAAAGCAGCAATGGTTTGTTACTCAGCTTCATTCTTTCTTTAATAGTCCAATTGTGAATTGTGATATTCGATTTCGGACGAAAATGTTTTCAAGTTGAGATTTACAAAGTTTCATCAACTTAATGCTTTCTAAAACATTATTAATTTCCATTCACATGGCTAAATTGATTTAAATACCTTGGGGTGTTATGAAAATCAGAGATTCTCAAATGAATAAATATCGTTACATACTTGATTATAATCACAAAAATCTTGATATTGCCAAATTGTACGATTTTAAGCCAACCCTGTTTTTATTTTCGCACTAACGAACAAAACCACAACTAATTGCAGTTAAATTCGACACATAAAATGCCTTCTGTAGCATTTTCTTATGCATAAGGTGTTGCATTTATGCCATTTTTCAACTGAATATTTTTTCAGATTTTTTTATATTGTGACCTCCCTTCCTTTATTATAGGCTCATTAAGCTTTACTGATTGACTTTTTTATGGACATCTTAAAGGCTTTAAATTGAAGAATGAGCGCGTCTATAACCTATTTAAAATTGCTAGTCGCTGAAAAATTATGTAATTGCTGATATTTTTGAGAATTCCTTGCGATTGATTAATTAGGAAAATTTTGGGCGAGTGCAAGACCAGAGGTTACTTTATTGCAAAATATCTGTCAGATGAGATGAGTCAAATTTGATAAATTTCATTTCCTTTAAAACTGGACTTTAGCAGTTGACTTTATCAAATGAGTTGAAATTTGACTCATTGAATGCATGCATATGCCTACAATAGCTTTCAGAAATAGACAGCTTAGCGTCAAATGAGGGAACAATGCATTGCTTGAGTTTAAATCCTCTTATTTTAAATACACTTTATGAGCTCTAGTTCCAATGCCATGTTTTATATTTGACACGACTTATACGCGCCTTCACGTCAATACATCAAGACATCAATGAGCATTTAAGTAGATTTGATGTTTTTGTATAAATTGAATCAAACATTGGTTATGACGTTCGCCGTTGTTATGACATGGATGGATGAGTTGATAGGGTATTTTCAAATGAGGATAATATCATATATGAAGTTAACTAAAATTAGTGTGACATATCTTGCATGAAAAATTTCTTCTCCGTTATCGATCTCATTCAGTTTGATTCAAATACGGCACTTTGATAAATACAATTTCACATAAAACGGGAAGGCTTCCATTGTAATTGTTACAAATGCTTGAAATTATGAGGAAAAAGCTAGGAAATATTTTTTCTCATGGAGATCGAAAGTATGGTAAACGAGGATTTTCCACACTGGCCTGTTAGATAAAAATTGAGTAACTATTTGTAATTACTACCATTTTTTGAAACAATTTATGTGTCATCCTATCCAAATGAAACCTATTATCACCACGAAAAGAATGAACCTAAATGAGCAAACCACAGACGCTTTTCTAGTAGCAGTGAGAATCACGATGCGTAACAGTTGAAAATTGGCACGTTTCATGTGTGTAAAAATTTAATTGCTTCCAGGAAAAGACTGCCTGGTTTCATATGAGTAAAAGAACTCTCATGTTTTTTTGTTAAAGAGCTAAATTATTAATATGATTTTTTAAATAAAAAACAGTTTTCGATTTTGAACTAAACTTAAACAGGTTTAAATTTAGGTCTAAACAAAATTTAAAATCGCTAACCTATGACCCATAAAGGTCATCAAATTTTAGATTCCTTTAAATATACCGATTGCTTAGGGTAACCCACTTGAAATGAGGACATAAAGGTATCCAGCGAACCACCTTAGCTCTTGAAAACACGTCAAATCCAGATTTCCCATGATTGTCAAAATCTCTCCAGCATTCATCCCAATCTCTATTAAAACTCATAAACACTCCATAACATTATCATTTCCCATTTTACCTTCAACACCATCGCTTCCTCTCGTTGATTAATGTAAGCTCACGTTGAACACCCGAATGACAAGACAACCTCCCAGGTTTCTTCCCAAGGTTGACTTGCTCTTTTGAAGTATTCATATAACAAATTTTCCTTAAGGTTTTTCATACCTTTGTGAAGACATCGCACGAGCCTCATGTTTTTGAGCATGAGCCACTTGAGACTTTCACTCTAATATTCACACATCACCACGTATACAATACACATCTGCATAATATGTTTGAACAACTGTGCTCCCACAATGGTAACTAGAATCTCGGCTGGTTCCACTTTTTGAAGCAATGTCATTCCCAACTCAGAGGAATACTTGTCAACGTCAATGTACATCTCTGGATTCGTCATTATCATCCTGTGCAATTTATATTCAGGGACGTGCCTACATACGGAATCCGCTCACATCTGCTCTGCCAATATGATATCCTTCTTGTTTTTTGTACGCATATAGAAAAGTCCAAGCGAAATCAAATTGAATCCTAATTTATTCCACTTCCTTTGCCTTGTTTGCAAGCCTTTGAATGCTTTATGGCTTTGACCTCCCGTTGCGAAGTTGGCTCATTATTTACACACTTAATCTTCTTATCCTCCTTTTTATATATTGTACATATAATATTTTCTGCATCTATAGAAAAAACATCCCGCTGCCGCAAAACGACATCTAGAGATGTAACTTGTGGCGCGTTATGAACTGCAAAAAAATCTGTTTGCTTCAAATACTCAAACAATAGCCACTGCATTGAATTTATAGAGCTTTGACGAACTTATTCACATTGAAAAGTTTGCTCAAGAGCTTTTGCTCTCATTTCAAGTTCGTTTCTAGTCCAGACTTTGGCCGACAGAGATAAAGATGAAGCTTGTGGGCGAGTAGGGGATGATTAAATTTGTGGGGAAAGCTAAGCTAAGAGGAAGTATGTAGTTTATGGTTAAGCAAATTACTTGGCGTTATTTAGTGGAAACATGGTATCTTGAAATTTGATGAAGATTTACAACACCATAGTTAGTCATCCTTTGCAAAAGTACAAGGACGCTTGGAGATTTAATGAAATTTTGCACATGAATTAGATTTCCTTGTGAGGAGGCTGTGGAGGCTATGGATAAATCCTCATATTTTATGCACCCTCAAAGGACCGCCAAAAATAGTACAGTCGTGACATTAGTGTCTGTTGTTGGGAAGAAGTGTTCTCAAGTTTTACAATAGTCTATGTGCCATAATATATGTAGCACCTCCAGGAAATACTCCACTTGTAGCGTGTTTTAAAGTCTCTGCGTGTGGGATTAATGTTGTGGAATAAAGCATTTCAACATCCACTCTCTGGATTCTCATTTTTCATCCCTTTTTGATGCGAATGGTGGCAAGGAGCACTTCATGAAGATTTCTATTGTTCGTTACGCAATCCACTTCCACGTCTTTGCAAAATGCTTGATTTGGTTTGGAAGCTTTCCAAAAACAACTAAAGACAAGGAGATTGTTTCAGTTTAAAATGTTTGGGTCAAAAAAGGGAAACAGGTAGAGTATAAAATATGTAGGTATGTGACAGGCATCATGTTCCATAATGGCAACTTAAGCAAAAAGTAAAGTGCCGCAAATGCTTGTACATTTTAGATTGTAGAAGTGGTCCTGTGGCGACACTTGTGCGTGCTTGGAAATGAAAATGAACAATGGATGATGTAAAACATGTTTTAGCCCGTTTCTTGGCATCATTTCAAAATTACACATGTACTCTCAATTCAATCCCTTTGCTTGAAACTTTAGGCCGTATGAAAAGTTAGAGATGGCGTCAACGAAAAATCATGTGCGAGGAAAGTTTGCGCTTAAAACTCTTAATTTCTTTCCAATTCTGGACTTTTGGTATAAACTTTGCATTGGATCAACTCCTTTTTTGAATAGGAAATTTTAAACAAATCCTCGATTTTAGTTTGTTTCGTGGAAGTCAAATATACAAATTAAAGTCATGTGCCGAGTGAAAAGTTTGACAATATTGTCTGCATATTTAGTTTAGATTAACTGGACTTTTGCAATCCATTTTAGGATTTACCCTTATCGTTATCACATCACTAGATAGAAACTCGTAATTATATCAAGTTAGAATTTTATGAGTAATTTGTAGGTCATCATGTAAGAATAAGATGATATTACAAATAATTTAAACTCTCAATATAAAACCTTGCAAATCCATACCTGAAATTTATAGAGTAATCAATTGATTAAATGTATTCTCCTACTTTTTGAGATACATATATGTCTGATTTTCGTCATTTGACAGAAATATACGCTCTAGATTTTATTGTACGTAATTAAGTCAAAGAATATAAAGGCATGGAGACTTAGCTATGGTTAAATGAATTATTTCAATAATTTGTCGATCCAACATTACAAATTAGATTCATGCTCACGGTAGGTGCGATATGTTGGAAGTAATGTAATTATTATTTGAGATTAATTGGATGCTTGCATTAGATGCCGTGATTTAATTTTACCATTGTATCAAATAAATTTACACTCTGATTCCTGCTCAACTTCCCAACATTAGTAAAATAAATTTACAGCTTTTATTGTTTGGTGAGATTTGAAGTTCTCTCGCTAGGTGAATTAGAAATGTTTGTTGAAAGTATAAATCAACCTTTTAAATGTAATTTTTATACATTTTTTGCGTAGGATGTTCACGTAACTCAACTATTAAACCATGTTTTATAACTTGCCCAATCACGTGTATGAATCCAGCTTTTAATTTGTTTTTAGCATCACTGGGAAAGTTTCAAGTTTCATAACATTTACGTCATCATGCACTTATAATAATACAATAAATATCTAAAGCATAAACACATATATTGTACACAACTGGAATCCACTTTATATTAAAAGAATCCGTTCAAGTTTTAAATGGTATCACGCAACCAATTTTCTTGCTCTTACGACGCAATACATTTTCCCAATATTGCTTTTACTGTAGTCTCCATAACAAAGAAGCCATTTTATTCTACACGAAACAAATATATGTGGGGGAAAGCATTTTGAAATTAAATTCTAGGAAACTCTCATGTCATTTTGACTATAAACCACGATCAACCAAACTGCCAACCCACGTTTCTAACCAAACTTCCAAGAATCCCAAATAAATTCCCTATTTTACTTATGCTCTCCACTCTCTCCACACAAGAATACAGAGTTTCCCAACGACACAAATATAATTTGTTTGGTAATATCATTTTCCTATAATTTCATTTATATTTGCCCACTTAACGAAACTGGACTTTGAGAAATTTTCTTTATCATTTGTGAAATACATGATCATGCTAAACTACCTTCTTTTGTAGCATCCCGGTATAATTCAATCATGAGATTTTTCAACTCATTAAGTTAACTGGGTTTCAACTAGTATCAGAGTGGAATGTTAGTTATGTATGTAAAACACAGAGGAAACTTTCTTTTGCGTGAAATATTTATCCGACTAAAATTGAGCATTCAGCTTGAGTAGCTTCCAAACAGAGAGAATGTTCCAGTTCACTATGAACAAATTATATGGCTTGGTTGTAAACTCCATCCTTGGAAGTAACTCTTTTCCATTATGCATCAATATGCAAAGGATGTACGCTCCCATAAAGATTTACGAAGGAACGTAGTAACTAACAAAAACGTAGTGTGTCCTTCTCTCAACCTCTTAAGAAACACGTGCTGAAAGTAAAGTTTTCCTCATCCGAAACTTTCATTTTCCCCAAAAAATGTCAGCACAACAAATTTCACATTGGCTGAGAAAACCTTACTCGAATTCCGCCTGTCTTGTAATACTTTGTACGTACAACAAGAGGGAAGCCAGTCAAGAAAGCATAACAGTGAAGAAAACCAATGGTAAACTTTACTTTTTCCGATCGTCTTTCCCTGTCTTGGGGTATGATCCCTCAAGAAATTGACTAGACAAGAGAAAATCGAAAGGATTCGAGAAGGGAAAACAGACAAGCTTGTTTTCTTATCCTACTTTTTCTGATCTTGCCTCTAGAAGCAAAAAATTCTAGTCATGTCAAGCCATATGTTGCAGCAATAAGTAAAAGAACATGGACAAGATACACAATGTTCACTTTGCCGGAAGCTAGGGCTACAAATGTATAAAATATTGAAGACGAAATGGACGAAAATAGGTACTTTTATGTTCTTAAAACCTTTTCTCGCTTCTTTGCCAAATCCCAATACAGAACTATGCAATTTTACTAATTGGTCGGAAACCGTTAGAATACGGAGATCGTTGCAGTAATACAGTGTGGCATTGCAGATGAGCACTTTAAGTGCAGTACATGGGGGGGAAATGTCCGCTAAGTTGATCCGTTTTACAGATATTTGAAAACATGTAGTAAATAATGTTGGAAACCTTTCCTATTCCAAAGTTTCCTTTGCTTTTGATTCAGATAATCCAGCTTGGATGGTTGCAGTTGTGAATAAGAATAAAGTAGTTTTTATTTTTGCATCGGCAGACGGGAAAAATGAGGGTGAGCTGTTGTTGTTTCTGTCAGCAAAGATATAGCTGTCTCATGATCACAAAGATGAAATAACTTTGGGAAAGGAAATTTATGGGAGGCAGCCTCATTTCCGAATGCAAATTCACTACAAGACAAAGGGATCATGATTGTTTTCATGTCACAAGTTGAAGGGATCTTATTGGCAGGAACGGATATTCGTGTGGGTTCCATGATAGAATTCTATTTTTGCATATAAACAACATGTCACTACCCACCTCCTGAAAACACAAAGGCAAACACAAACATTTCCGAAGAAAAAACACACAATGCATCTTTGCGTGACACACAATTTATGTAAAAGTACGTCACCAGAGAGAAAACGAAATAGAAAAAAACGTGAAGCTTCCTCTTACACTTTTTTTCTCTTGATTTTCCTTTCAGGTGGAGGAAGTGGAAGGTAAGTGCTCACCAAATGAGACACCACCAGAGTTCGGAAATGAAAGGGAAGGTGGGGGTTACCAAGCTGGAGGTGGCGCATCATCATCTTCCTCCGCTACCGCTGTTGCTGGGAGTTCAAGAGGGGCAGATGGTGGAAGAGGACAAGACGGCTGTTCTCGACGAACTTCGAGTTCTAGCCATCCTAGTCAGCAATCTGATGGCGATAGGCATCATAGCGACTCGACCAGTGTTAGCAAAAATCAAGCTACCTCTTCAGGCTCCCCTGCAGACAGTCCCGCTCGGTAAAGTACTTTTATACATTTTCTTTATTATTATTCCAATAAGTATGTTGTATAAACATATACTCTGCTAAGTCATGCATAACTTGATGTCATGATGGTTGACATATATATATTGTCGCTTTTATTTGGACTAAAAATCAGCTACAACTTATTATGGAATTTTACTTGGAGAGATTCATTTTTATTATTTTCTATTCTATTTTATGGCCAACTCGGAATACCATGCATACACACAATTAGTTTCTTTTACTGGTATTTCATAGTATGTTCATTGGAAATACTATTTTGTCTCATTTCACTCGCTAAGTAAAATCTGACAGCATTTTTGACTATCAAAGGAATTTATTATTATTTGTATTTTTTCATGAAATCCACTTGCTTCCTTGCATTTTTCATCCTTTCATATTATATTAATTGAGGAAACGGCATAAGATCTCTAAATTGTAAAGAAAAGATTGCCTGATGCAAATGCATAAATGGATGATCTAGGTTTAAAAAAAGTAGTTCAAAACTGTTGTAAGATGTAACCGTTGAAAGAGTTGAGACAAGGAGGTGACCAATTGTGAGGACTGCAATGCATCATTAAAAGTCAAAAATAGGAGAGGAAAGTAGAGAGAATTTTATTGTTACCTAGGAAAGCTTTAATATCCTGCAACTAAGAAAAAGGCGACAATTGTTCTATTCCAGTTAATCAACGGGATGCCTGTGTCAGACAAGTTTTTAATTACTTCTTTCCCAACACCAACTACTACTTTTTAACGTTCAATTTATATGCTAGCTTTCAAAATGTAAAATATTCACAGAGTCATAAAGAGAATTTAGAATATTTGCTAACAACCCCTTTTCATCTGGAGAGGAAACAAACTGAGAAAAAAGCCTTGAATCCTCTGTAGTGACATACTTCAAAGTCATTCATTATATTGGGAAATGTTTTGTCCCGGATGCATTATTCACATAAAACCACATACAATTGTGTCCTCACAAGTAGAAAAGTTAGTAATGAGGGTTTTGAAAGCGAATTGATGTCAAGTGCGCTTGCATTTTTTTGTTCATTGTGAATTTGCATGTTATGATTTTATATATGACAGCTTTATCGCCATCTGGTAAACTATAGTCATATGGTACAATAATGCTGTCAGATGTTTTTGCAACAGGATATGCAACGGAAAATCGTTTTATGTACATGATTTATGATTTATATGGAAATACTTTATTTTGATGTTTCTTCCTTGGTTGAATTTTTTTCCTTTGGTTTGCATTCTAGCTGGATGATGCCACAAAGAAAGCATTTTATTTTGCTAATAAGGTGCTTCAGCTGTGTGCAGTTTTGCTAATGAAGGTTTACGACTGTAAAAATTGCATTCGCTAATGTTAAAATATTTCCTTTCAGTTTATTCCGCGTGTCGCTATAATATAAATGTTTAAGATTAAAGAAACGTCCGAGAAGATGATAATGGGGAATTTTTATTATTTTTTTGACGAGATCCAGCTCATAAAACATAGCCGTGGTGTACTAGCAATATGTGTAGAAATTGACAAGAGAGAGAATTTCTTTAGCGTATTGCATGACTAGTTATTACTGAGAGTTAGTTTAAATGTGGGTATAATGGGTGGTTATATGAACAAGTTTGTATTCATGTGTATATCTACTCCAGTATTTTAATAAATGTTGTACATAATGAGTGTAGTTTGATGTTCGTGGCTACGTGAGTCATCGACAGGTTTGATTTTCTCCACGATTTTTATATTAAGACAACCAAAAGGGATAACTTAATAATGATGATAACGAGTCAAATTAATGATAATTCCAAGTAATTACCAATTTAGAGAACGTGACAGTTACGGGATATATATATATTTATTGTTTCGGTATTTAACTAATATAACTCAGCTAAAACAACCGAGTGTTAGCATCCAATATTTGAAGTATGTCTTTTAATTGAGCTCCCTCTCTCAACTTACTAAAATCATTAAAAAGTTCAGCTGGGTTTAAATGACGCAAATAAAAAGTGAAAGAAGTGCTGTGGTAACTCTTCAACTAGTCGTGGTTTTTATTCTGAACTTGATTGAAACATTCTCAAAAGCACATCCCATGATGATCAAGTTGTAACGCTCATTTTAATGATTCAATTTGTTGAAGTACCTCACTCCCAGGGTTTAAAATTAGTCAAAGAAATGAGCAGTTAAGTATTGGTTACGGTGGCTTCCCCGGTAATTATTTAGGTACACATTCTTGTACATAAAAGGGAAGCATTCTCCCTTGCAAATTTTCAGCACAAGAGGTTAGACTCGAATCTCATTAATAACTCATCACCGTGTGAAAAAGGGGGCACTTGAGTTTGTAAACCTGGAAAACGATTTCATCCGACGAGTGTGTTTGTCTTGGTTTTGGAAACTTCTCCCTGGAGAACTTAAGGTACTCTAGATTCCCTTATTATGCTGTATACTAGTCGTGTCTTAATTCGCTCAATTCATTGTTCTCCCCCACTGCCTCTTCTAAATGTAGAGGGAGCAGTCCTGAACAATATGTACATTATGCACGAACTCACAAAGTGATGCGTGAACTTGACGGAGTTACATATATTTAAACCTAGCGAGGAGTTTACAGTCTCAAAAGGGTACCTTTGGTCTTCCTCTTTCAAGCATGGAAAAAGTGTCAGTGAATGAGGCAACGGAGCGGATGATTGCTTCCTCCACTTCACTTCACTTTGTCCTCTTGTAGCCACCTACTAGTACTCCAACTCTACTTCTTCCTCCTCTCTTCGCCTTCCCTCATGCTTGGCTAATTATTACACCGTCAGGACTCTATTATGAAAGGCAACTTGGTATTAACCAGTGTATGCTCAGCGTGGCATGTTTTGTAACAACACTCTGCTCGCTCCACACTCCCCGTCTGGAAAACAAGTTCTGACTGTGCTCTCATCACAATGCTAATCTTTAGAGAAATACAATTTTATTATTACGGTTATCCACTAATGCAGAAAGAGGGGATAAATACAAATACAAGTCTGTGAAAAACAAAACACTTTGACAGATGCACCGCTTTGTTTTATCATTTTAGGTTAAAGCATTTAGTAAGAAATTCTCGTCCCATTGCTGACTCCTGCTAAAAACCGCGATTCCCAAAACAACACAAACACCCAGCTCCGCTCTCTGGTTTTCATTCAGTGGTTTCAAAATATTTACTCTTGGTGAGGATTCACTTGTGGGAATTCAGTTGAAAACATGGAGAATTTTTTAATATTCTCGTACACAAGGAAAAATACTACAGCTGGTCAAAAGGGATGGCAATGTGTGACAAGGAATTTTCCACTTCAACATTCCAAAAGTTTTTAGACTTGTGTGGCTCTGCATGAGTGTCCTTTTTTGGCTCTACTTGCATTAGTGCCAACACAAGGTTGCATATTACACGATCAAAATTGCATTTTCGATGTAGACATACATACACATCATGCATAATATGAAATAATATTCCCACAAGGTATTTTCCTCTGTTTGGACTACTCAGTGAAAAGTAGCTTACCACAGAAAGAAAGTCAAATGAAACAGGATCACGTTTTGGCTTGTGTCTAATCTGCGGTAGCTTTCTAGTATAATATTATGCTTTCAACATTTACGTACTTTTCGCAGAAGATGAGAACTTTAAGAGTAGTAGGAAAATTGAGAAGCATTAGTTTTCTAGAGTAGAGTCCTGAACCACAACCATTGCGCCTTTCCTCCCAACTTAGGCGTTAGGGAGAAGAAAAAAATGGAGCAATGAGGAAATCTTGAAACCATATAGTCATGCCATTAACTTATTTGTTCACTTTATAACTACTGCGCAAAGAAAATGCATAAGTATATAGATCCTTTTTTATATTACATTACAAAAGTAAATAAAATCTTGAGGATGGAGAGGGGAGGAGGAAAAGGAGAAAAGGGGATATTGTAGGCAAAAAAGAGGTTGAAAGTTGAAGGAGCTCTAGAAACCATGTATTTCATACGAGCGTCTTTCCCTTTTTCTCGCCAGCATTAAAATCCTCTTTAGTACTTGCTTTCACCCGATGAAGAAAAAACTCGTATTTTCCCTGTTGGCAAAACAAAACCTGGTAAGGGTATCGTCTCACGCAAGGTTTTAGTTACCTAATGACATTGTCACAAGTTTCCTTTCACCCACACACAAACTCTAGGTAATAGAGAGAAGTTTATATATTTTTAAAATAATTACTGTAAAGTTTCCTGTTTCCTCCAAATATATAGTCTCGCATTGACCATGGCGTGGCGTCCCACGCGTGGGAGCAGATAGACAGGAAGATTTTTTTCCTGTAAAGTAGGTCTTCAAAAGCTACTCCAAGTTTAATTGGACATGACAAGGACTTGGTTTTGGTAATACTTGACTGCTCAAAGTGGCTTTTGGGGTTATTTGTACAAAATGGAATTTTACAAGGATGAAACACATATGCGGATGTCGTGGTGTTACGTGATACTTTGCTAATTCTCATACCGCCTGTGCCCACACACATGGAGTCTCGCCTACACAAAGGTAATTTTTAGCAAGTCTTGCTCCTCTTCAACAAATGCTAATATACTCAACAATAACAAAACCCACGCTATCATTCAAAAAGAGTTTGTTCCATTAAAGTCTTTCCAAATAACAAATAATATAGTTAGTTCCAAATAATAGTTACAAAACACCACAATACAGCCCATTATATCGGGTTTAATTGACTTCCACTGGAAACAAATTATGTGTGAGGGTGAACGTGACCAAGTGGAATAATCTATATAAAAGAGAGAGAATACAATAGGTCCTTGTTCTTCTCACATTTTCTCCTCGGAAAGCTGAATGTGTTGAAGTTGGAAAAAAACATTGTCAGCTATAACTGCCCTCGCAAATGTCAAGTGAACTAGGAAAAAGGAGCAAATCACCAAAGTTACCGTGCATTATTAGTTTCTACCATGCAAAATATATTGAGACACTTTTGGAATAGGGTTATCTATAGAGCACTTCAATAATATCATTTCTTCCCGTCATGAATGACACAGTTTGTCATGAATAACAATCCTCACAAGTTTGCATGCTTATACTCATCCATTTTTGTAGGATGCTCTCATTTGTTGACTTTCTATTATAAAAATCATCCTAGGAGTAGTCCAGAGGAATCTGTAATTCATGTTATTTCCATCTTTAACAATATATTTTACGTGAGTAGGGCTACATTTATAAATGAATGTCTCCCGTGTCCTCGTCATGTCAGCCAAGTTGGATGTTCCACTCGCAAAATTGTTAGTAACACGAATATTCAAGCATGAAATAGGAGCAGCCACCGTCTCAGCTCATTAACGAACTGTTGTCACAGAGAAACCGTGCATAATACGTTTCAATCCATTACCCCATGTTAATTGCCCTACATCGTGAGAAAACTCCTTTGGGTTGAGTTGAAGGGGAGGACTCTATAAATGCAATTATTTTATCGTCTACCATATTCCTCCAAAAGCTGGAAGCTTCAAGTTGGCAGTGAAGTATCGCTTATGATTTTCTTAGTCAAAACTATTATCGTATTATGTTTATAGTGTCAATTTACAAGGGAATCCACTTTCAAGATTTAAATTCGCAAAATAATTGCCTACTTTAGAAACTAACGTATTTATGAACGTTTACTCCATTATCTAACAAACCACTTATTGAGTACATGTGAGCCAGGAGGAACTGCGAAACAGTTATTTTTGTTGATTTTTGAGAAAGTTGATACCCGGAAAATTTCACAATATTTTTAATTGGGTTTGCTCAACTTGGGAAAAAATCTGTTGGGGGAAATAAATTTCATTTTTTAGATTCACGCGGTGCGATAAATTTCACAAGTTTTAGCTCGTCTCCTTTCCGTATTCTCAATGTATAACGATTATAACGACACAGTGAGCGGAAATCTAGAGAAATCCGTTATCAAACAGAGTAAAGCCTGTTATATTATTAAAGAGATAGAGCTCCTCATGTAGCCCATATCCTTCCTCTGGAAAACCCAGACTGGAAACTGGAAAGAGGTGCTTAAACCTGCATTATGGAATCAATATGGCATTGTACCACTGATTTGTCCTAGGATTAACTTTGTACACATTTATATCTATTTCTATATTCTGAATCTAGACTATTTCTCCAGGATGGAGCGATTTGATATGTCATTTCGGTAATACACTCAATTTCCACCAGAGTCAAAGTTGGTGGATATGCGTGGATCCTGAGCACATTTGTTTTATATTAGAGATGAGAGCTAAGCCCGAGAGCTGAAGTTTATTTGGGTGGTAAATACTATATCCTATACACAATCCAATGGAAATCCCCTCTTGTAATGAACATTGACGAGACTTATGTCATTAGCGTCCATGAGTGAAAATGGGATGATGAGACAGTTTGAGACAGTTTTTAAATATATTTTCCCTCATCAACTGAGGAAAAAAAGTGATGTAAGGATAGTTACCTATGTGTATGCGTTCGTGCGTGCGCTAATCATGCTATCCACTTAGGAGGGCACGAACAAAGTTGGAAAGTATTTGGTGGATGTCCTGTTGCCACAAAAAAGAAGACAGTCAACTGTCAACAGATCTCTTCACATTTCATGACAATCCCGTAATTAGTAAGTTTTTTTTACTAGAAAAGTTAATAACGGTGACGCTAACGACTTTCCACGAAACAACCGCTCTCTCCAACTCCACTAATCTACCACAATGGGAAGGTATATGTGAGGATAGTCATGAAATAATGACAATTATTGACTTATAACACATTCTACCATGGGAAAAGTGAGCAACACCCAGAGTTCCTTTGTATAAAACTTTGGATATGCACGCAAGATATGAAAGGTTACTATGGGGTATTGTGCCTCAAAGGTAAAAACTTGTCTCTCTTTGTTCCACTGAGGGAAGGGGAGATTCATCCTAAACAAAGTTGTTGTTTTTTTATAAAAAAAAATAAAGAAAGTTCTTCATTTGTTCTCATTGCAAAATGTGGACTTTTCCCCAAATATTCCTTCACATTCTGGCAACATCTGAGTTTAACATTGTTTTGGAGCTACAATGAAAGGCACGTACTTCTCTCTCATACCTGAATGCATAATAATAAGGCAGATGTCTCCTTTTTGATGATGGAGCACACCTTTTGGATCCTTTTGGATGTGAAATCTTTTAAGTACATATTCGAGTCCGAAAAATACATTTGAGCTTGATGGTGTAAAAACCTGGTAAAAATTGAATTTTCCCTTTATGCTCTGTAGCACACCTGCTAGATGAAACGTAAGGCATGAAAGACTTGGCACACAAGTCATTGATGCAAAGATACAAATGGCGAAAGAATTCCCCATGGTTAAAAATCTGCCGACAAGACAAACGGAAAAAGGATAGTGAAGTCATATGTCTCCTTGTGTTGAGAGGTTTTCCTGATAAAAAGAAAAGAAAAGTAAAAGTTTTTTCACATTCCTAACAGGGAGACCAAGATACTTGCTAATATATAGGTTCTTGGCGTGTGGAGGTAAATCCTTGTTTGAAAAACAATCCATACTTGAATATCATTTGGGTATCAGATTTCATTCCGCTGTGGTACCTCTCCCACTCCTTGTACACTTGCGGTGTGGTAGCAAGTGATAACGCTGGAAAAGGCAAGATGCTCCGCCAAAAAAATTTCACACTCAAGCAGTCATGCATGAAAATAGTGTCGACGACGGGGGAAAAATGAGGCAGGGAAAGGAAGAGGGAGAGAGAAAGTGGAAAAGAAAGGTGGATAGACTTTGAAAGTATATATATTTATATAGCATATAAGGAACAAGTAGGGAGGAAGGAGTGGATCAAAGAATCTAAAAAATTCCTATCACACAAACAACAACAAGAGGGAAGAATGGGAAGAATGACATCCTTCTCCTTCTCTGAACATCCTTCTTTTCGGCAGTAGATGCATACTTCATAGTTTGACTGAAATGTAGCCATGTTACATTTTACCTTGTTATTCCTCTTTCACCCACTTCCGTCTTTCTATCAAAGTAGTCAAACTAATGTAGTGGTTTTACTACTAAAAGTC
Organism: Sinodicranocentrus sp. ZH6; assembly: GCA_027743935.1. Classification (NCBI taxonomy): domain Eukaryota; kingdom Metazoa; phylum Arthropoda; class Collembola; order Entomobryomorpha; family Entomobryidae; genus Sinodicranocentrus; species Sinodicranocentrus sp. ZH6. The sequence continues at coordinate 24,143 of JAHZNA010004277.1, forward strand.
TTGCAAGATATATATTGGTGTAGGGTAGCATATCTCTCTGGGAAAATACAACCATATGATATTAGCCAAAGTCAGTAGATATTCCCAAAACACGCAACTCATATAACCGGTGAAGAACAGAGCTTTCTCTTTGTAACAGAAACGGAAAATGTTTGAATGTTTGTTGGAGAAGCTTTTGAGATATTCGTACAAAAGAAATGCATTCATGTCTGGATTTTTAAAGATGAATGTGTAAAGGTGGACTAAAGGAATCTAGTTAGAGGGAAGAGAAGATATATGTAGAATAATGTTATTCTTAGTTTCCTCTCTTGCTCTCTCCCCCGCCAAAAAATGTATCTAGCTAGAGCAGAGGAAAATGGGAGAAAGCACACTTTCCCTCTTGTTCGAGATCGGGGAAAGTTACCTTTCTTTAATTCCAAGTGTGTCCCCACCATCTTACAAACATCCCTCCGTATTTTACTAGAAAGATGTTTATTAGAAAAGGAATAGCACCAAGGTTGCTTTTAAGGGGCAGGGTGTATACACCTCGGAGCGAGAGGATAGTGTATGAATCTAATGTGGAAAGAGGAGGAAAAATATTCTTTCCGGAATGAAATCTTCTCCTTTTTTCTCACACACAAACACATCCCAAGGGATCTACCTTTCTTTATCGTCATTCTCATGGAGGAGATATGGAAGATATAGAAATAGAGGATAATATTGGAGGTGGTGTTGATGGTTGGTGTTGGTGGTCGCTCTTGTTCGCCTTTGCAGTTTGATATAATGTGTACTCACCAGCACATTACACACAGTTACGCCATTTATGTGTGTGACTATTACGACTCACGACGACTCATGAGAATACGAAAGCAATAAGTCTATCTGTTGACTAGGAGTTATTTTGGATAAGGAGCTTAGCCTTTTTTTCTGTGGAATATAGTAATATCATGCTTGTATGATGTGATGGTGATGCTCGTTGATAAAAAAATATTTTTTGCCATCCTTTTCTTGATGCAAGTATTAGAGAAAACCTGTGCCACATCCTTTGCATGCAGATGGAGAGAAGCATTATAAAGTCGAACAAAACTCTTCCACGACCAGCCAGTCAGTTGGCTCTGAGTTCTCAAACAATTTCCATAACTCTCCATCCTTCATTTTCTCTCTCGTTGCGAGTGATACCCAATTCCGACACAACTCGATCACACATCCACTCTTGATCCCTCCACCCGGCACTAACATGGGGATAATGGGCTCTATTGCACATAATTGGTATAAAGAGAGGGGAGACCTGCCTTTATTGTTTTAGTAGTCAACTCCCCCTCATTTTGCAAGTTACACTGCAGAAAAAACTCACAATATTCGCAAAACGACAGTGTATTTATTGAGAATGAGAGAAATAAAGAGGATAAAAGTCGCCAAAGGAAAAAGACATCAACACACACTCCCAGTTTGTGTCTTTTTGATGGGAAAAAAAGCACTTGCATTTTAACATACTTCCCTCCATGCGCACCCCTCTTTCCTGGAAGCTGTTCTATCGTCATTATCTATTCTTCCTTTTGTAAGTTTAACATACATCCACATGTTAATTGCAAATTGGGAAAGGAGCTTAGCTAGCTGTAGCGAACTTGTGGAAAACTACTTATTATTCGTCCACACATCCTAAAAGGGCACAAGAGTGAAGGCAGGAAGGAAGCAACAAAGAAGGGAATAGAACAGGAATCACTCTAGAAATCGTAATGATGTGTGAGGTTGTAAATGATAGATATATCCATCTCTCTAGCCTCTTTTCTGATAGACGTTTGTCTCTCTCTTTTCAACTCTGAACGAGGAACTGTTATAGACTGCGATTGGATAGAGGAAACGAACCGGCAGTTAGCAGAGTTTTACTTTGCCACAGAGTAAAAACACCCGTATAAAAAGCGGAACAAGCAAGGGATGGAATCTCAATCCCTTTCTTTCTCTTCCCACTTTTTACATTTCTAGTCGGGAGTGGAGAGGCGAGCTAAAGGGTTTCCATCAAGTTGGTGCTCCAATTTTTAGCATTTGATAAACTCAGCGGTTTATACACAAGGTTTGAGGAAAATTTGCCAGGGAGAAATGCATTATCGAGGGTGTTCCCTCCGTTCTTGAGGTTATTTTGGAAAATCACCTTCATTCTTTCTAAATTCACTTTCCATCCTGTAAACCATCTACCTGTGTACAGTGCGATTAGCAGAGTGTTGTGAAGTATGTGGTTAGCTGAGGGAAAATGGTTGAATTATTTAGACCCTTTTTGTTTTTCTACTTTAGTGGTTACCCCATGTAGCGAAAGAGTTTACCTCAATACTCATTCTCTATGGGGGAATTAGTGAATCAGCAATTTTTATAATTTATTTCTTACAACTCCCGAGACTCTTAGTTTCCAGTTTTATACCCCAAACCTGAAGTTATAGCTATACGTGACCTCATAGGAAAATTATACAATTCAATTTAGTAGAGAAATGCCAACCATGCCACTAAACTTTTTCCAGTTGTATGAAATTATGACATCAAGAATTTATCGGAGAGTGGTGTGGTTGGAGTATTTACTCTTGTGAAATCCAAAGAGTTACTTCGCACTTCTTGAACAAACAGCCAGCTCACTACATGAACAAAGTAAGTCAGTTTTATGCAAAAAACACAACTTTGCTCTGCTTGAGTTCTTAGGGTAAGCGTATTAGAGGGAAATACAAAAGCTAGACAGATTATATGACATGAGGGGATTATATTGCATAACGATCTTAAAAGCTTTATAGCAACCAATTACTAAATGATTCATGGAAAAATATACTCATTATTCTGAACTCTGAAAAACCATATCCTTTCGGGCTTTCCTTACACTCCTGAGGAAGCAAAAGGGTTGGATTTTTGATTACCTTGTGTGCAAACGTTGCGGGACATGTGATTTTTCCATATCTGTACAAGTATGTGGACTACTAAAATAATAATGAAAGGCTGCAAATAATATTCACAGTAGTTGTAGTCTAAAGAGAGTGTAAGTAAAAGTAGAGTAATAATTTTAGTTAATAGATGTAATTTTAGAAGTAATAAGTACGCTGACGAGAGGGACCTTGTGACGGTTCTTGATTCACGTTGCCTAGCATTTTTAGGAGAAAGTAGAAGTGACACCAAAATACAACTACATATATGCTGTTACATGATAATTATATGCTCTAAAAAAGTTTGCTTTGGAAAAACATGAACGTTTGAAATAACACTTGTACGTTGGAATCCCACTGGAAGTCGTATACTTCTCCATTTTTTCACATAGTGTACGTAATGGTTTTACAAAGAATTTTATTTTTGAGTTGGTGGTGACCTAACGAGGATTTTTCAACACGATTGCATTTTTTTTTAACATTTGCGTACAATAAACCGCTAACAAATGTTTTTTTCCAGCTTAAAGGAGTTTTTTTTACCTCTGAGATATTCCCCCCCTGACTGAAAAAGGAAACAAAAAATATTTTTGTGTTAAATCTTTTTCAGACTTTCAGAGTTCAGCAGATCTAGATCAAAAAGTGTGGGTGAGCAGCAATGGACAAATCTCCGAGCAGTTTTGGCATGGTATTCTCGACTTAGGAGGATCAAGAGGTCGGTATCAACAACAACTACATAACGTCTACAAAGATATATAAATGATATATTTTTTAGAATAAAATCCC